>VDFB02353712.1:0-26344 GCA_007258455.2 Sequoia sempervirens
AAAATGGTTACCATGGTGAAAACCTGGAAGACATGCATCTTGGTAGCGAAAAAAAAAAAAGACAACAAAAAGAAAACAAAAACATCAGAAAAAGTCCTAAAAAAATAAATACAAAAACATTAGAAAAAGTCCTAGAAAAATAAAAGTCCTAAAAATAAAAAAAATTAAAAACATCAGAAAAAGTCCTGAAAATTTAAAAAAACATCAGGAAAAGTCCTGAAGAAATCACGAAAATAGCAAAAAATGTCCTGAAAAAATGGTTACCCTAGCGAAAACTTGGCAGAGAAGCATCTCGGTAGCGACAAAAAAAAAGAAAAAGAAAAAGAAAAATCAGAAAAATGCAATAAAAACAAATAATGAAAATATGGAGAACAGATGCTATTTGTAGCTCTCCATCTATTAGTTCATGTTCTGCACTTAGCTTTTCAGCCTTCATATTCACACATCTTTCCATCATCTTAGGGTCGTACGAGCATCATGCTGCCATCATTTTCCTAGAGCAATAATGTCTTACCATGGCTTGATTATTGTACATATTCATTTCAGCAAGTTATGTTAATACTGGGGGAAAATGTTGACATACTGGGGGCAACCAACTTTTAGGTTTTACAGAAAGAGCTAGACAAATGACATAAAATCCAATCATGCGAACAAACAATAAAATCACATGAACAACTATCCAATCATCGATCTATATCACAACAGTTTTCAATAGGTACCATATCATGACTCATATCTGGATGATCTAAAATATGAATAATATTTGGAATAGAAGTATTATATTTTGAACCACGATTGTTTTGATTCTTGATATCATCTCTCTGGAGCACACTCGATGATGTACTGAAATAGAGTGGCAATGAAAGAGGATGATTTTTCTTTGTCTGTTGTCTTGAGGTTAACTATCAATCTGGTGCAAATATGTTGCGAGACATGATTTCTATAGCATATCATTGATGATAGTTCCAAATTTGCATTAGAGGGTGGTTAATCTTTGTCTGTTTATGCAAGAAATGCTCATGTCATCTCAGTTCAATTATACCTCGATGCTTGTGTTCACTTGCTATATCAAAAATTATGAAAGTTGTACTCAGGTCATCATTGGTGCTAACTTCCCCTTTGATGCTTGTACATACTTCCAACATTTTAAAATGCTCTATGATGATTCAAGAAAGCTAACAAAAAGGCTTAAGAAATGGTTGGTTTCTTTTAGTTGCATTTCATTTAGATCATTGTACATATTTGCATAATGGATTTACATCAAAGTTTTGAAAGGCTGAACGAAAACATCAACGGTTGTCATGTATCTTTGGACTATTTGCGGAGGACATTCGGACATTTGTTTCATTATTTCCTTTCATATTCATTATCATTATCATTTCATCTAGGTCCTATCATTTATCATTTATCATTCATTTTCATATCATTTAGATCCTTTATCATTTCACATCATTTATTTATCCATTAGGTATTTCATATCACTTTTAGTTTATATTATCTATCATCTTCATATCATTAATATCCTATCATTTCATTTCATTCATCATTATCATTTATCATTAATATTCATCATTATCATTTCATCTTATTTCATTCATCATTTCATTGCATGTCATTTATAAACATATCATTTCAGCTCATTTATCATTATCATTATCATTTTATCCGTTTCATTTCATTTCACATATTTCATTATCATTTATCATTTCATTCATTTCATCTCATTTCATCTTCATCTCATTACATATCATTTATAATTGTATCACTTCATCATCATTACATTTCATTGTGTATCATTTATCATTTCATCATATCCATTGATTACCATTTATCACATTACATATCACATCTTTAATGATTCTATCATTTTCATATCATCCTATCATTTTTCATATCAATTCATATTACAAATTCATGATGCATATCATAAACACAACATTCATTTTCCATCATATTATCATTATTTACTTGCATTTGAAAACCCAAAAACAAACATTCCATCATTTGAAAAACATTACATTTTTCATAAACATATCAAGTATCTCATTGCACATTTTCATAAGTCAACATCCTAGGTCATTCATTTGCATGAAATCCTTAGTATACATCACAAATCATCATCATATCATGGATCATTCAAATCATTAAAATGCATATCAAAATCCATAACATATAGAAATAAATGCATATCGCATCATCATCTCATAAATGCACATCACATCATCAAAAATAATACAAATTTCCAATGTCCAATGAAGCTAAAAATTCCAAAAAGAGATACATGAGATATGACCCAAATAACGTACATGCTCCAAAAATAATATACATTGAGATGTGTGAATGAATCAATAATGATGCATCAAAAATATAAAATGAGTCTCATAAGTCTAACTACTAGAGCCCCCTAATGGAGTTGGCCTCTATGGTGGAAGTCAACTGCCTCCTACACATCCTGCCCCAAGATCTCTACATGGTCTCGACACACCTTGACTATGAAAAAGTCAATCAAAATATCTCTATCTATCAATGCCTCACATCATGCAATCACAACCCATATCAGTGAACCATATCAAGTGACCCATATCAGTGAACCATACCAAGTGACCCATATTAGTGACCCATATCAAGTGACCCATATCAACGACCCATATCAACAACCCATATCAATGACCCATATTAGTGAACCATATCAAGGGACCCATATCAAGTGAACCATATCAAGTGCTCTATCTAAGTGACTCATATCATGAACTCAATGCTAATCGATCTATTTGAATATCAAATCAAGCTACTCTATCATCATTTTACTATTTGTTTTCTTTTTCAGGAAAGAAAATTTATCAACAATCAAATCATTTTCTTATTTTTACTTTAGTCACGAATACAAATATGTTTGAATCACATTATCTACTATTTGGTTTCTATCATAGAAAGAAAATTTATCATAAGTCATATTAAGCATCTACTCTTTGTTTTCTAAAAGAAAAGTTATGAGACAATCCATTAATCATTCTACTCTTTTTTTTTCATTCAAGAGAAACAAAGTTATTAGCTACCTACTCTTTGTTTTTCTATTTTCGGGAAGCAAAGTTATCAATTAATCATCATCATTTCAACAGGGGCATCTTTATACATCAATTATTGGGAGCTAAATCACGACATCCCTCTCATCATTCAAATTTCATCATCAACTCAACATTTTTTTCTCATCATCAGTGATTTACCTCCCAAGGGGGCGTCATCAATATTAGCATAAAAACATATCAAGTTCAAATCAGGGGCATATCAGTCACATTTTTCCAATCAGGGGAAAATTTCAAGAGCATGAATTTTTTCTTTGAAGCAATGCATTTCACACATCACTTCAAAGAGGGGAAAAATGTATACATCTAAAAATGGTCATGGTTAATCAAGCTTGTTAATTAATTAAATATAAATTATTTAATTAATCTTCTGAAATCATCTACATATAAATAATTTTATTTATTTATTTATATTGTTCATTTTTATAATTATTCTACCTTAATTAAATAAATAACTTTATTTAATTATCACCATCTTCCATATTCCTTTTAATTAAATTAAATAAATTTTATAATTTATTTCTATTAATTATCATGTTATTCTAAATTCAAATAATGGAATATTCCTCCAAACACCCTATTCATCTCATAGTTGAATTAAATATTATATATATTTAATTTAATACCTTTTCTCATCTCCACACATAATTAAATATTTTAAATATTTAATTACCTTCCATTTTCATCTCTCACACATAATTAAATATTTCTAATATTTAATTACCTTCCATTTTCATCTCACACATAATTAAATATCACTAATTTAATTATGCAAACTTCTAAATTCATCATCACATGTAATTAAATAAATTTATTTATTTAATTATGAGATTTATCTCCTACTCACTTCTCAAATGGAAACTTTCCTTCATATCTGAAAGAGAAAATTTGTGTAGAAGGAAACCTTCCATTTCTCTCTCACCTTTCAAAAATCTCTCACCGTTCATCTTGACAAGCTTGATCTCAACTGTTGATTACATCAACCAATCATAGTCTTTCGAAAACTCTATAAATACCTCTGTGAATCCAAGAATTGGTTACACTTGCATACACTTACATTCATGTGCACATGTTATTTTAATATCATCTAGCATTTATCAGTTTTAGCAATCATTACATTTAGTAATCTCACATTTTAGCTATCATTTTTAGTTTTTTTAATTACATATTAGCATAAGCATGCATTGATTTTAAATCTTGTTCTCTACGAAGACATTTTGTTTAGCTTAGTACACAAAATCTAAGAGCAAGCTAGATTCAACAAAAACACTCAAGATAGAGGACAATGGGATGTCTTTGAAGCATAAATGGAGTTTTCTTTATCTTCTTTTATTTTATGCTCTGATTTAATGTTTCATTGGTGTGTTTGATTCAATTTTTAATTTAAATATTTGATATGCATATTTTCATTCACACAGGATCCATCAAAATACATTTTCCAGTGATCTATTATGCTTATGTTAAAGATGGACTCATCGGGGAATTCTAATACAAGTGGGTTCTCTAAATATATCAGTGCGTCTGTCAGCTGATCTGCAATTACTTGTCCTTTAATGGCATTCTATTCTACATACTCAATGTCATGTTTTGTAAGGATCATAACCCATTTAGTTGTTGGGCTTGTGAGTGTTGCTTTAGAAAGCAGATACTTGAGAGGATCTATCTTGGCAATGAGTTTTATCTGATGTGCTAGCATATAGTGTCTAAATTTTTGTGCGGTGAACACGACTACTAAGCAAGCCTTCTTAATGGATGTGTAATTCAGCTCATGTCTAAGCATGATTCTATTGATGTAGTAAATAGCTCTCTCCTTCCCATTTTCATCATGTTGAGCTAAGAGAGTGACAAGGGTTGCTATTGTTGTTGATATATACAAGATCAAGGGCTTTCTTGGGATTGGTGGCATGAGAATTGGTAGTGTGAGCAAGTACTCCTTGATCTTATTGAAATCCTGGTCACATTTCTTGTCCCACTTATATGCTAACCCCTTCTAGATTAGATGAGAATATGGGATAGACTTATCTACTAAATGTTCTATAAACTGGCGAATGAATTGGATCCTTCCTTACAAACTCGTCAACTACTTCAAGGTTCTTGGTGCCTCCGTCTCGAGATTTTTTTTGACTTTGGTGGGGTCTATCTCGATTCCTCTCATAGATACAATGCACCCTAGTAGCTTGCCTAAATGTACCCCAAAGACACTTTTTTGGATTGAGCCTAGCCTTGTATTCGTCTATCTTTTCAAAGATGGAGCTTAGAGTTGGTATGTGATCTCAACATTTCTTTGATTCAGCCAATATGTCATCCACATAGTCTTCCACAGTTTTTTGAATCATATCATGGAAGATTAGTGTCATGGATCTTTGATAGGTAGCTCCTGGGTTTTTCAACCCAAATGGCATCATATTCTAGCAGTATTTACCCCATGGACAAGTGAAAGTCATTTTGTGTTTGTCATCCTTAGCTATCATGATCTGATTGTACCCTAAGAATCCATCCATTAGTGATAGCATTTCATACCCGGCCATCATATCCACAATCATATCTACGTTTGGGAGAGGGAAATCATCATTGGGACATGCTTTGTTGAAATATTTCAAGTCAGTGTAGATGTGGATGCCCCCAGTGGGCTTTGAAATAGGTACAATATTTGAAACCCACTCTAGATAATCAATTGGCCATATGAAACCAGCATCAAGGAGCTTCTGTAATTCCATCTTGACCAATATTGCTATTTGTAGCTACATCTTTCTCAATTTTTGTCTTACTAGTTTTGCTTCTAGATAGACAACTAGATGGTGAACCACAACTTTTGGATCGATACTAGGCATGTCAGTGTAGTTCCATGCAAAATTTACCTTTCTTTCCCTTAGAAAAGAAGCTAGGAGTTCCTATTCTTCTATTAAAGGTGATTCTACATAGAAGGTGATATGTGGCATATCTTCTGTTCCTAGGTTGACCTAATTACATTTCTCTATGAAAAATATTGACTTCTCCTGATAAGTAACACTAAGTGGAATATCGAATCCCTCATCCTCTAGCACCTTAGAGAGGTTTTCACCATTGGATGCATGCTTTTTTTTTACTATTTTTGGGTCTAACCACAGTGTGGTTTTCACTCAAATCTTGACCTAGATATTATTATTAAATTTTCACTTTTATGATTGAGGGATTCAATCGTTTCCCCATATTAGGCATGTGTGTCCAGCTCAATTTCAAACCCAACTTTGTGATCTCCACATGGTCTAGTATCATGCAATCCCATGAATTCTAAGATAGACTCATCATTTTTTAATGTGTCTAGAATCATGGGGCTTCATTGGTTGTAATTGATGAGTTGGGGGTAGACAATTTTTAGCTCATTGGTTTGGTTATTTGACTCAAAAGATAGGGTACTAATCATGAGATGGGAGGATTCTTCGAATATCATGGGTAGTTCAATTATGTCAAAGGTAAAGTTATCTAAAGCTAGACCTCTGGACACTTGTAAATGAAGAGGAGTTTTAACTTTTCTAACTAGGGAAATTTTGCCAAGTATGGTTATTTTCAGAGGGGTACATCCAAGGTAAATATTTCTTATATGCTTGTCAGGAATGATAGGTACTAGAAGACCATTTTCATTTTTCCCAAGTTTCTTTTTTTTGTTATATCCCATACCAAGCATCATTTGGAGTCCTTTGTTGTTATCATCCATGGGAAGATCAGGCATGGGCCTTTCATCTTGGTATATTAAACTTGATATGTCCTTTTCATCTACCACTTCCTAGCTTAGGTCTCCCCAACATCTAAATCTGGAGGGGTCTAATTTAAAGGTTTTTGATTTTGTAATCCCCACACCCATTGTCTTGGATAATGACTTTGATATCAAAGATGTTTGGAATGGTGGGTTTCTTTGTCTCAGAAGTGGAGGCTAAGGTGGATGGGTCTACATATGGAGTTGGAGGCCTTCATCATTCTTTGGGACTTGAGATATCTTGTAGTACTTGGCTTCTAGATTCATGCAATAATAAAATGGCTTGGGATGACCATGGACTGTGATCTCTTGATTTTGATAGGGAAACTTGACACACTAATGGAAGGTACAGGTGACAACTTGCATTCCATCCATCCACCAAGACTCTTTTGACTTTATTCTTATAGACTAGGACTTCAAGATGGAGTGCACAGTTATGAGATGGTTGTGTTGGAAAGTCCTGATCAGAAAATGTTAGGAGATGTGGTGTAGTGATGTGTTCGACCATAGCTTGGAACTAGTCGGCATCAAGATCTGTGGGGATAGTTGATGAAGCCAATGCTTCCTCTAGGATTTTCCTATGTCTAGGTGAGATTTTCAGCAACTCCATGATGGAGATCTAGGCGAGGGTTATTTTTAGTTGGTCCAAGACATTATAACAATTGGGAATGGATTTTGGATTAGAGGCTAGTGCCTTGGATGGTTGGGATGGTCCAAAAATGGTAACCTTTCCACCATGTGTGGTGACTCCACAATCAACTTTGGCTCCCTTGACATTAACAATAGTGACCCATTCATCTAAGGATGCAACAACATGATTGTTAACATGGTTTACATTGGCATACTTTGTCTTTCCATTGTTTTTCTTTTTATTGTGATCTAGCATCGGATTCGTGTATATCTTAAGGTATTGATTTCTTGTAGGTTGTTCAACGTTTATGGTTTTGTCATCAATAAGGTCTTGGATCAAGTTTTTAGTCTCATGCAACTGGTCGTTGTGTGTCCATTGATTTTATGAAAATGGGTGATCCCATAATAGTGGTTTACAATTTTTGGCCAAACTAGATTGAAATTATTATTTTTAACTAAATCTTCACATTGGGCACCTATAGCGCTAAAATATGAGGAATTTGAAGATGGTGCAAACTAGAGTCTCATCAAATTTTGTCTTTAGATTCTAAAATATTTTTTCAAAATTTTGGAATCAAATTGCACTTCTTTTCTCCATCTCCACGAAAATAGATTTTTTGAAGCAACATTTTTTAAAGTGGCGTACATTTCTAGCGATATAACTTTTTTTCCATGAAGGATAAAATTTTAATTCTTTCAAATTTAGATTTGTAACTTTGATATCTAGTGCTTCCACTTGGTTAGATATTTTTATTGAATATTTTTCCTTAATCAAGTTTCAAAGTCAAACAAATTACAATTCAGACATAAGCGATTGTATAATCGTAACTTTTTGTATATGTCAAAATTTAATTTAATTTTTTTGTTGGATAAAGGACTTAAATATCTGGTGCACTCATATTTTTTAAATTTTTTTTTGATAATATTCTATTTTTCCACATGTGAAGAACAAAGAAATTCATTTCGATGAAAAACCTATGTTTAATAAAACTTAAAAAACAAATACATAACAAAACCAAAACATATTAAAATTATATTCATTGGATAGCTTGTTTTGAGGAATACCATAATAATTTGAAATAAATTTTAAATGAATTCATTTGATCCCCCAAAATCTAAATCAAAAGTGATTTTTTATCAGCATTTTGATAGGTGTAAAGGAGAGCATTTATAGGTATGGTTTAAAACTAGCGAGGTTCTATCCAAGGGGGTTTGATCTAAGGTGATTTGATCAAACCCTCTTCAATTGGAATCCTTAAAATGGAACTTTTTAAGGCTTAAATCATTATATTTTCTAAAAATATGTGATTTCAGCTAAAATTCGTTCCTCTTAGGAATTGTAAACCACTATTATGACATCACCCAAATAGCAAAGGTGATTTTTATTATACCATGGTGGTTTCACTTGGGGCTCTTGATAATTCTCATAAACAGGGATTTTCATGAGATTCTCTTGTACCAGTTTTTTCATGATAGATTTAATTGATTCCCTTAGGGGTGTGTATTTTCATTTGGTGGGATACTTGTTCTATGGGAGTGGTCCCCCTTGATTATTTAGATTATTGACCACTTGATTATTGGGTTTTTGTGACACTGCATTAGCTTGTGTGTTGTTTTAGTTGTTGACTTATGGTTGTTGATATGATTGGGGGTTTTTCTTTGGAGCACTAATTATAACTGTGCCATCAACTACACCATCATTAGTGACATTCTTGTTCTTTTCCCATGTGCGTTGTTTTTCATTGTAACTAGTTGATGGGAAATTATCATGATATTCTTGATGTGTGGGTGTCCCCTCTTGTGCAATAAGGGCTCTTTTTATGTTAAGCACCTTGGGGATCAACTAGTCATATGTGGTGATGCACTGCATTTTTAGATGGAAGGACAAGGTTTTTTCAAGATTGGTGATGATAGTATAGATTTTTTGTTCTTCTGGCATGGTCCATTTTCTCTTGTTGGCCTTGGATCACCATCGTTGTAAGAAGGATGTGAATTTCCCCCCCTTACCTTGTTTGAGAGTAGATAGTTCCTCTAGACTCACATCCATGCCTATGTTGAATGTGTGGTTTTGTATGAATGCATCCACAATTTCTTGGAACTATTTGGTTCTTGGAGGAAGGTGAGAAAATAAATTCATTGCTGATCAAGCCAAACTTCAAGTGAATAATTACATTAGATATGTGTCATCGTAGGCAACTTCCATACAATATACCTGGAATTCCCTGATGTGATCTTTAGGATTACCTTTCCCATGATATTTGTCAAATTTAGGCATTTCAAATACTTTTGGGAATGGAACCATTGCAATGCTTCTATTGAATGGATAGGGGCACAAATTTCTTAGTATTTCCATTTCTTTTCTAGATTGGAGGTCTAACACTTGTTGTGAGAGAAATTTTATTTGTGCAGTCACATAATTTTGCTGATCAGGTGGTGGGATGAATGTGTTTTGGCGTGGTTTGATCATTTGAGTGGTAGGTGGGGTGTTTTGTATGTTTGTGGGAGGTTGTTGTAATCTTTGTTGTGTGATAAATTCATGTTGGTATGCTTGCAATTTTTGTTGTGCCAACAATGCTTGTTGTTGGTCTTGTTGTTGTTGTGGAAAAAATGCTTATTGTTGGCATTGTTGCTATTGTGTCAATAATGCTTGTTGTTGGGATAGTAATTGAGTTGCTTCTTTTTGCACTTGGTATTTTTGCAAAGCTTGTTGATAGAATTTCTACTAAGCTGCTTGTTGTTCTGCTTGATATTGTGCTTGTGCTTGATGGGCTTGACATTGGGCTTGTGCCTAAGCTTGAGCTTGTTGGGCAGGTTGTGTAGCCTAGGCAGCCTATGTAGCTTGTGCATCTTGTGATTCTTGCACAACTTGGGTAGCTTGTTGTGTGGCTTTTTGTGCCTATGATTGTTGAGCAACTTTTTGTGCAGCTTATGTGGCTTGTCGATCTTGAAACTGCTGAAAGGATTTTTGGTAGGCTTGTTGAGCTACTTGCAATGTGATGTTGTATTGGTTTTCCATGTTTGGTCTTGGTGGTGGAGGTGGAGGATTTAGAATGGTGTGAGATGTTGTGATGAGAATTTGTTGAGTTGGTTGTTGAGGTGTTGTTGGATTGATGATAATAGGTTGCATGGTAGATGGTGCAATTGATATACTAGGTCCTTGGGAGACCATGTTTTGAAGTATTTGAGGTGTTGTAGATGATGTAGTGATGGATTGTGTTGTTTGGATTGGTTCCACCTGGTGTTGCCATATCAATGGCATGATTAGAGGATTTGGTATGTTGGTTTGATTCATGATTAGAGGATTGTTTTTATTTTGTTGATTGAGGATTGGTAAAGTGGGTTTCCCTAAATTGAGGATTTGTGTGGATGTTAGTGGTAGAGGGGGAAATGGTGGGCAGATGGGTGGTGTGTTTCCTTGGGAAAATGATGATGATGAGGGATCAAATATTCCCCCTTCTCCAAATAGTCCACCTTATCCTTATTTAGTCATGGGGAGAGAGACTTGTGTGTTAAGAGGATATGCCACTAATGCAGAGAGAGATGGGTTGTTTGGGATCATGAAACACAAGCATAATGTATGGGTGTTTCATATTTTGGGGAACATTATTTGGTTGACCCAAGATGGTGTTTGCATCCAGTTCTTGGTTATTTACAAGGGGATGTGTTTGAAGAGCATGAAGCAATGAAATCCCCTTAGTAACTATGGGTTGAATTGGAAGATGAGATGATGTTGGTTGTGGGATGGTTTGAATGATACTTTGGAAGGAAGGTGTGAATGAGACTAGTGGCATAATCCCAAGATTTTTCTCCACAATACTACTCACATCATAATTAGAAGGGAGTTTAGTCCCTTCCTTTGCTAGTTCTAACATGCATTATGAAGGATTAAGCCTCATCATTGTGTTGACAATTTTGTGATTCTCGAGGTTTTGGACCATTTCTATGATTTCATCTTGAGTAATTCCTAGAACATTGTTAATGATATCCTCCACTTGGCAACCTCCCTCTTGAAGATCTTATGGTATTAGAGAAAGATTGAGTGGGGGATTGCTAGATCCAATGGGGTTGATTTTGGGTGTAGTTTGAATTAAGTCACTTGAAGTGGATGTTTCTTTGTTTGTTTGCATGTTATTGTGATGAGATCTAGTTTGGACCATAAAATAAGGATCAAATTTTAGGAGTATAGGAGGTGAACCTTTAACTCCTTAGGTTAATATAAACTTTAGGTACAAAAAAAGAAAATCTAAGATGTTAAGGATCAAAGAGTGGTGATGAGATAATGAAAGAAGGATGATGTGAATGATTTGAAATCTAAAGAAAATTGAAGGAGATACAAGACTTTAGGACTTTCTGATTTTTGATTTTGGGTTTGATTTAAATTTGACTTGGATTTGATTTGGACTTGATTTGGATTTGAGGTTGGATTTGATAATGAAGTCATAAACTCCAAGAGGTTAGATGTTGTCTTGGAATAAATTTTTCCACAAGATGATAATTTAACTAAGTGTATGAAGAAGGATGCATCCACACACACTAAATCAAACAAAGATGGTTTTGATTTTGATTTGGAAGGATTTTTCCAAGATTCTAAGAGTTGTTTGTGAGATGTGTTTTGATAGAATTTTTTAGGATGCATGAAAGTGTTTATTTTGATCCTAAGTGAACTTAGAGAGACTTTTGTTTACAAGACCTAGGTATTGAAGAACATGCTATACTTTCTAGGACTTTTCAACTAAGAAGTGGTTGAAATTCAGCATACATACCTAGATTTTTCAAAGGGATGTCTATATAACCTTGTGAATTTCTTTCTTATCTTGAGATGTTGTTTTTGGTCGCACTTCTTAATGTACTTCTTGATGTATTTTTGAGTATGACTCCTAAATTTGGAACTTTTGCACAAAGACTTTTGTTTTAGGATTTTGATCTTTTTTGAAATCATGAGAGCAAGCTCATGTGTGGGGTCCAATTTTCCTTTTATCTTGATTAGCTTTTGAACTAAATGTCTAATGTCTCAATTTCTTTTCATCCCACAAAGTCCACTATGTGGAAATGAAGCGAATCAAGGTAATAGTTCCCTAATGTTGACTTTAGAGAGAAAATTAAGATATAAACCCAAATACTTAGAAGCCTCTAAGGATGAAATCCCTAGGGACAAGTAGTAGAACTTGGATTTTTCAAAGGTATTTGCCTCTACTAAAGGGTTTGAAATTTGATGACCATTGTTGAATGTTTGTTTTCAATATTTTGGATCCAAACAATGTGTTTAACTGACTCAAAATTGCACAATCCTAGGATGGAAACGAAAATATTTGTTTTGAATTTCCCACTTGGATAAATCCAGCTATGCTTATTCAGAGTGGATGACTAGAAGCTTGACCACACTGGCTCCCCTCCATGGCACACACTTCTGTGGGTCAGGCAAGCTTCAATTCTCATGAATCTCCAATGATGAACTTTTCATCTCTACAAAGAATCGCAAGTATGTGGGACATCTCTGGAAGTCCAACCTCCTAATGCCAACAAATATTGGTATTTTGGATTCTAAAAAAAGGTTCATAATAAGTGTATCTAGTTCAAAGTACATAAGGATAAAATCCATCAAGAGGTCTCCAAACCCATAAAACAAGGGCTTTATGCATCATAATGATACTAGGGGAGAGCTATCATGCATCACTAAGTTGATTGAAAACTTTCCTTGCAACCACAAATTTCTATAGTGGTTTGAAAGAGACTCGATTATGTTCATTACCGCTTGGGTTGTTCCCTTGAGGTGAGTAATTTTTCCAACCAAGGTAGGCACTCTAAAGGTAAAAAAAGTGAGTAAGCACATCCGTAGTTCCATCAATCTTTGTTTACGTGAACAAAGAGAGAACACACACAATATATTTACCCACACTAGCAAGATCTATTCAATTTTAAGAGCCTGAAATTTGAAATGTGGAGGTAATCTTTTAGAAAACCTAATATCACAAAAATTCTTTTGATTCTCAAGATCACTATGAAGTGCGAGACAAGTACATACAAATTTTGATGGTATTAGTTTGTAAAAATGATTAATAAACAAGATGAGCACATGTTCATTTTAAATCCCCAAAGATAGTAGTGAGTTCTTTTTTATAGCAACAAAATCAAATGTTTGAAGTTGCTTGTTCAATTTTTAAAACCCAAAATCAAATAAAGTGAGTTTCTAAGGTTCTTTTTAACCAACTTTGAGAAAAAAAAAAAAAATTGTATTGTTCATTTTAAAACCCAAATGAAATTTATTTGAGTCCTAAACTGAAAGATAACAAAATTTCCAAAGATTGGGTTACAGGTGTCCACAATATGCTTTAAAAAACTTGTTACAATCATGAAATAATGCCACAAGAGAAACCTTCTTCTTCATTTCCTTCTTTCCTTCTTGATCACCAAACTTGCAAAAGTTGATTAACCTACAAGAAACAGAGCCACAAAACAAGTTAAAAGTCAAAGGAGGTCAAAATAAAATAGCACATGTTAAAATAAATTTGAAAATTGACCCTTTACCCCAACCTAGTTTCGCAATCCATGAAGGAATCACTGTTTGGAGCTTCAACATCGCTCTGTGGAAACCAACATCACTTTGTGGAGAAACAAAGATTGTGATTGCATCACTATTTTGTTTAGTGTCTCCCTTTAAAATTTGACTGATTCAAAACTCTGGTAAAATTGATACAACATCACTATATAGCGATGTTGGACTGATAGCATTTTTGTTTGTCCTCCTTAGCATCGTTGTTTCTTGAAAGTAAAAAAAATTAATAAAAATAGCAGATTTGACAAAAAAAAGTGTTAATTTTGAAAGATTCACCCTCCTAGTGAAAATGTAGAATGCTTTGCCTAAACCTACTCAAACATGGAAAAAAGAAGCAAACATTAGCCCTCAAACAAGTTTAAACCAAACATTCCCCATGAAATTCATTCAAGCACACAAACAAGAATATAAGATAAAATATCAAATGAAAGCTAATGAAATCTTATTCAAAATACTCAAACCAGCATCCCATGGGGGAATTGGTGCTTTTTTGGTGTGGAAAGAATCCCTTTCCGAATTCCTTGATAAGCTTGATGATGATTGTGTGCTCCTTGATTCAAAATATTGATGACCATCTTATGAATGATGAACTCTTATGCAAACATGGATGAAATGTGGATGAAAATGGATGCTTTAATTCAAAATGACTATAATAACCTTGCATAAGTGTGTGAATGATTGTGGATTGAAATGAGCATAATGATCTTACATGGATTATGGATGCCAAATCAAATAGAGAAGGCCTCTATTTATAATGGAGAAGATTTGAAGAATGAGGAATAGGATGAATGTGGGATTAACATTTGAACCAATGACATTGTGCCACTTGTCAACATGCTAATGAAGGATAGTGGAGCACATTTTGAACAATGTGCATGTTAAATGCATGTAGGTGGATTTGAATTTGAAGAAGTGACTTGTGCAAGGGGGGATGTAAGTGGAATTAATGGCAAGTTGGCTCAATGAGAGGACATGTAAGAGCCTTAAATGCCAAGTTGGAGGAAAAAATTCCTTTGGTAGGGAGAATTTTAATAAGTGGAATATTCCAAGAATATGCCATATTTGAATGGAAACAGAAGAGATTAAAAAATCAAATAAATTGATTTACATGTGCAACTTGCAAAATCTAGAGGAATGGAGGGTTTAGGAGTTAATTAATTTGTGATTAATTAACTTAGATGGAATTAGTTGACTTGACATTTGATTTAGATACTTAGATTTATTTAAATCAAATGAGAGGATAGTTAGGAGATTAGGGATATAATTAAATAAATTTGATTTATTCAATTAAATGAAGAACTTTAGGATATAATTAAATAAAGTTAATTTATTTAATCACAAAGAGGACATTAGGATTTGATTAAATAAAAAAATTTATTTAATCAAATAGGAAACATTAGAATTCAATTAAATAAAGTTGATTTATTTAATCAAAGAGAAATTATTAGAATTCAATTAAGTAAAGTTGATTTATTTAATCAAAGATGAATTATGATGAACTAATCTAATAAAGTGTATTATCTAATTAAGGAGGAAATTTAATGAATTTAATTAAATAAAGATTATTCACTTAAATGATTAGTATGGACGTGCTTAAGGAAGAATCAGTGTTAGTGAATCAAGATCTAGTGCATGATATCAATTAGGATAGTTTGAGCATCTACAGAAGGGATGAAACATTTTGCAAGATTTGATTAAGCATGGCATCATTGGTTATATTTTGAGATGGAGGTAAATATAATGGAGGTGTATATGTGTTTAAGGGGGAAGTGAATGGAATACTTATGGGAGGTAAAATGGTAGGATATATGACATGAGATGCCACAAAGGTATTAGGATTTCTAGTACAAATACCCAAGGTAGGAAATACATTAATAGTAGGTTGCATCATTGTTGTAACTTGAGGGTTGGTATAGGTGGGAATAGAGGAAATGGTTGTAGGAGGAGGAATTTGAGTTCCTCCTTGAATTTTGACATTGTTCAAAGGTTGAGAACAACTAGTAATTTTTCCAAATATGAGCTAGGTTACATGCAAGTTCTATTCCTTCTTCACTTTCAATCATGCGATGTATGTTATCTATGGTGGGAATAGTTTTGGTAGAAAAAGTTTTAGTACTCACTTGATGTTGTACATTTTCTACCTCTTCATGGATTTGGATTATGTTTTCTTGATGGATACTAGTAATCATTGTTTCAACACTTGTCACACTACTTGAAGGTAAAGAGTTGTTAAGGGTATGGTCCATACCTAGTGAACTAGTGTCAACAGTATGAAGGAAAGAGATAGATAACCGATGATCCATGATGAGTGTGTTATCATGGGATAACATGACTTTCAAAATATGTCTCACTATAGCATTAGCAATAGGACACCAAGTTGTAAAGCTCATGTGGGGGAAAATCAATGACTGCAAGATAGGTGCAATGGACACAAGATAAATGATATTCTTTAATTATGATTCTTATGTTTACAAATGCAATTTAAATGAAACCAAATTAAGCTAGATCTAATGAAATGAATGAAAGGGAAACCGATTAATATGAAACAAAGAACTACCAAAAATAAATAGAAGTGCATAAACAAGGTTTTTAATGCTATAAAAATGTAGTTTCAGGTCTGACATGAGACTAAATCAACCAGAGGGGTGTATGAGTCCCAATTAGGGTTTTGGAAGGGTTCAAATGTTGAAAAATAGTTGAACCATGGGAAAATTATTATTGGGAAGAGGTAGTCACAATACAAGAAAGGAATCCCTAATTTGAAAATTTCCTCTATAGGGTATGGTTCATTTAAGGAAACCTAGGATCCCAAATTTGATTGACTATCAACAAAAAGGTGAGTCAATTCTCAACAAGAGAGACCTAGGAATATTCTTTTGGCTTTGAAGGGTTCACCACCAATCAAAGGCTTGGAAAAGACAACTTGATATTCAACTCACAAAACCTAGTAATGCAAAAAAAATAATGAGTGCAAATGAAAAAATTAAGTATCAACAAGTTAGGATGTATGTAATTGGGAAGTCTAGAAATGAAAAAATGTTATCCAAATATGTTGAGGACTAAGATGCCCTTACTGTTGTCTTAGTCCCACTACTATTTTTTGGAAAAAATGCAAAATCTTCAGATGTCGAAATAGAATCTAAAAGAATCTCTAAAAATACCTCCAACAGGAATAAGATGCCCTTCCTATTGTATTAGTCCTAGTCTAAATTTCTAAAATTTTGAAAGATGATCCTAAGGCTCAATGTCTGCAACTTCTTATTCTAATATATCAGGTCTTGAAACTTCCAAATTTGGTTTGTAGGTGACTTTTCATGAAGATGACAACTTTGCAATGTAACTTTGCAATGTTGCAAATTTTCACTTCAAATGATCTTCAACCTAAATATGCAAACAAAAACACACTATGGAGGAAAACAATATTGATTGTTAGTAAATGGAGATTTTCCTTGGTCAAACCCCTTGTTGGTAATTAAACCTTGGCATGAAATGAAATAATGAAGGGAAATGATGAATGAAGAAAGTGCTATGTTGTAACTCACCAAACCCTTGTTATGAAATATACTAACGTGTGTGAGGTGGATAGCTTGAATGTAGATCTTGACTTGAATTACTTTCTTGAATCAAAATACATCACAAATGTTAGCTCAAAAAAACACATGATGCAAGAATATCTTTGACATGATTCTTGAATCTTGATGATGGCTTCAAATGCTTGATGAATTTATCTTGAATGCTATTTTGATCAAAAACTTGCTATAATGCATGAATACTCAAGTTGCTAGGATGAAAATGAATGAAAGAACCTTGTATTTATACTTATCTATGCTTAATATCCAAAAAATACACCACACCAAGCCAACATACTAATTGATTAATTAAATGAGGCTAAATCTCACCAAGATTTGAAATTAAATCCCAAAAATAACTTGAGGGGGACTAAGATGGCCTAGGTAGCATCTTAGTCTTGAGGTTTGAAACTTGGGCAATAGACTCTAAAAAGGGTTCCATCCAAGGTAAATTTGAAAATAGGGTCCCAAGACCTTTGGAGGATAAAGATTCCCTAGGTGACATCTTAGTACCAATACAAAAAATTAAGGACACACAGACAAAATCATTAAATTATCATTTAACCTTTGATGTTTTTTGAGATTAGACGTAAAAAGATAAAATTTATTAGGCTTTGGATGAAAATAGGACTAATTAAAGGCATAAATAGGATAAAAAAGGTTGGCCCAAAAAGTGTGGCTCACAAAGGATACATTTCCTACACTACATTAGCCCACTTTGTGAGAGGATGAACTTGCTTCAAGCTAGCAGTGAGACAGTGGGGGACATGAGACTGGGGTTCTGTTGAGACGGAGGGGTTGTGAATGTGCAGAATTATGATGGGTGGTAGGCAAAGAATGACCTTGGAGGCGTTCTTTAGGATCATAACATACCCAAACACGAGAACTGAAAATAAGCTTGATTGAGTTATCCAGCATGCTATGGGGCCATCGATTTGTTCTCCAAAAGGTTTATAAATTGAGATGCACTATCACTATGGAACAAATGCACGTATGCAAGGACTGAGTAGAGCTGATTTGTCGCTTGGTGAGGCTGAGGGGAATCATATCTGATTCTACGATACATCAGAAACATCGTGAACAGGAGTTGGTAGAAATGAACTGTTCCACTAAAGTGAAACCCAAAGAACTCCCTATCAAAAGCTCCCTTACTCCATGACACCTAATAAAATTAAAAAGCATATGAAAAAGGAGGGATGTTCAAAGGGATTTTCCTTAGTTCATGTGAGGTCTTAATCTTAGGGGACATTATTCCTAATGTCTCCAAGAGAGGACCAATGAAAGGATAAAAGATTTAAAACTTAGGGAATGCAGTGTGTCACATCACCACTAAGAGGAATGTAATATGCTAAGATAGATCAAGCTCTCGAAGGATATTACTCCAAATTTCACCACAAAGAGAAAAAAATGTCACATGAAGTAAGAAAACCACATCAACGAACTTCGAAAAAATTCCAAAATAATGCTAAAGTATGTCCCCAATTTAAGGGAATTACTAAACACCATGCTGGGAGCAATTACTTTAAAGTAGCCAAACATGAAAAAGGAAAAGAGGGTTGCCCCACAATAAAACATAAGGGATCTATGGATTTGGGGTCAGTATCTTTCTTTGTTGTAATGATATTATAGATCTAGGCATTTTTATCATTTTCCAAGTACACATAGAATTGGAAGAATAACAAAAAACGAGCAAAAAAAAAGAAAAATCTATTGAGTCAACATGGAAGAGACCTAGGGTGTCTCGACACCTTGCATCATGCCCAAAAGGAAAAAACAAGAAAAAAGTGAAAGGAAAAGAAAAGATGAGAAAAAAATGTTTTGGTTCAACATGGAAGAGACATAGGGCATCTCAACACCTTGCATCATCTCCAAAAGGAAAACACAAGACAAAAATGGAAGGAAAAATGAACATGAAATGTAAAGACTAATGAAAATCAAAATAGCTTACAATATATAGAAGAATGTAGGTACAAATAGAGGAATGCACATAGAGAGGAAACTTCAAACAATATGGGGGATCACATTACACACATGCAATCAACCAAGAACAAAGAAAATAGGAAAGAAAAAAGACTAGTGAAGAACATGCGAATCAACCATCTAGTAGGTGATCCACATCCCAGTCTTGTTCAATACATGCAAAATGCATATCACTAGCATGAGGGACCATGTCAAGTGTTGTACTAGGAGAATCACCAAGTTCAATACATGGTGAATCACTCAGTTTAGGAGGATCATCACAATTTTTATTGTCTAAGCTCATAGAAGAGGAAAATAACAAATTAAACTTATTATACACTTCCTCATCAATTTTAGTAGTTTCTTCATTGTTTTCTAGGTTAACCACAATAGAAGGATGAATTATAATATCCATAGAAGGTGTTGGTCCTTGTTGTGTTAGAGACATAGGATCTGTTTGTTTTGATATGGAGGAGACTCATTGTTTATTGATTCTATCAAGTTAGGATTTTGATTTTCTATGTTGTTCTCTTTTTTCATCTTTTGAACAATAGCACGACATCTACACCTATGCTCTCTAGCATTTCTATTTCTTTTATTACGATTTTGAAGTTGTGTTTGTGTAAGAGATTTTTTGCCAACCATAGGTTCCTTTTCTTCTTGTGAGAGAAGAATGGAAGAAATCATGGAAGGTTGTTCAACCACTTTCTCTTTCGCTTTATAAATTTTCTTAGGAGGCAAATTAGGACTTGTTTGGTTTTCTCTTAGCCTTTTGTAGGAAATACACAAGGGATTTTTATGGATGGGTCTTTGTTAGTCGGAAGGGTTTTAAGCTCAATATTTTTTTCTTCAAGAGGTGGAGGTTTGATCATAGGTGGAGCAAAATTTTCAAGGGATAACATGGCTATGCATTTTACTTTAAAATTTTGGTAAGATAGGAAAAGGAAGTCCTCACGGGGTCTTATAGGTTCCATGGGCTGAGGCCAAAAATAGTTAAAGGAAAATTTTCCATGGGAAGATGAAGGTATAAAACCACTATGGTTCACAATGAATATTTTATTTTTGATTGGAAACTTTAAGCACTTATGGAAAAAGGATGGGACTGCATTCATGGAGTGAAGCCATTTGTAGCCTAACTTCACACAATTCATCCAAATTAGAGATAATAGAGAATGATACATTTAATTTCTTTGGTCCTACTTGTAAAGGGAGTGTGATCGAGCCCATCATAACATGAGAAAAATCATCATGTGTTTTAATCCATGCTTTCATTTTTTCATATCTATCTTGAGTGAGTTCATACACATATAAGAGTTCGCCTATGATCACATTCTCTCCACATATGGGATCAATTAAAATCCTAGGGGTGGGTTTGTCATTGATTATGTTGTTTATGTAAAGAGGACCATCAGGTGTATTTTTGATTGTTTCTTTTGAAGAGAAAGTAATGTCAATGGGTATTATGATTTGTTATTTATGAGGCTCAATTTCAATCACTCCTATCATTGTACTCATAGGAATTTGGTCATTAGTACCCATAAGTTTTTTTTATCATCATCCATAGGATTTTGTTCGTTATTGTTCATGTTATCATCATCCGTGTCAATGCTCGTCACATCAGGCTGAGTTTCACTAGCCTTAGAAAATGAAATATTGTGGTTAGGTATGTGATTGGTAAAGATTTGCAAGTTTTGGTTAGGAGGAGCTACAAATTTATTACCTTTGTCATTCACACCTCCAATTTCAATGTGATTAGAATCAATGAGGTCTTGCACAAGATGTTTAATATACTTGCAATGTTTTGTATCATGTCCTTTTTGTTGGTGATAAACACAATAGGAATTGTTCTAAATCTTAGAGGTAATGGCTTGCTAGGGTTGAGAGGTTGAATGGGAGGTAAGGTAAGCATTTTTTTTGTTTATTAGTTGAGCAATGATATTTTGAAGTGTGTTGGGTAAGGGAGTAAGTTATCTTTTTGGATCCACAAAGATAAAAGGATTACTCTTCTTTATAGCAACTACTTGGGTATCAACCTATTGGGTAGGTTGGGAAGTAGAATTTAGTTGAATTAAACTTTTATTTTTCCTTTTGAAAGGTTGGTAGGTGTTTTGGTTTGAAGATTTAGACTTTTCAAGATGGGTAAAGGTGGATTTTGCTTCACGACTACCTACAAAATTATGATAATCTCGAAGGGTAGTGCATAAGTGCATGATGGAAGGGAATTTAATCATGGTAAGATTGTCTTGTATCAACATAGTATGAAGGTGGAGCATTTTGATTTTGGTTTATGGTGGAAACTTGACATTGAAGGGATGAAAGATTTTGTAAAAGATGGCTGATGATATGTTCATTGTTTGTGATTTGAGATGGAGGTGAATATGGTGGTGGTGTGTATGTGTTGTAAGGAAAAGTGAACGGATAACTTATGGGAGGAGATATAAGGTTAGATGCCACATAGGTATAAGGAGCACTAGTGGAAATGTTTGGGTAGGAAGGACATTACTAGTTGGTTGCATCGTTGTGGTCACTTGAGGATTTGTATAGGTGGGAATGGAGGTTATTGTTCAAGGGGGAGGAATTTGAATTCCACCCTAGTTTTGCACATTATTTGAAGTTTGAGCACCATTGCTGGTGGAAGGAAGATTTTTTCAAAAATTTGGGTTATAATACGTGCAACTTCTAGTCCTTCATCACTTCCCTTCATGAGGTGAATACTATCTATGGCAGGTATAAGAATGTTGGAAATGTTTTTAGTACTCATGCTATCTTGTAAATGGGATAGAACTTTGTTGGCACTCTCAAATTTTGCAAATTTGAGATGCCCATTTCAAAATTTTGCCTCCGCACTTTCAGAAGTGCACATGAAGAATCTGCCTAAGTGACCCACTTTGGAGGGTCACAATTTGAAGCCCGTTGATTTCCAAGAAAAACCAGTTTGCAAGCCCACTCATGTGTCATATGTGAATGTCCATGTCAAGTTTTAGCTCCCCACAATGAGTTTTGTCAGGGTTTTGAAAAGTGAAGCTCAAGGGTTTTGGCACTTTTCTATTGTTTGCAAACTTTAAGTTTTGCAAAGTAGCCTCCTGTTTGAGCTTGTATTTTGCAACCATTTGATCATCAAGAGAAAACGAATGTTGTTTTACATTCTCCATACAAAGATGAGCTCGTATGTTAGGTTTCAGAGCTTTATGAGCTGATTTTCTATTTTTTCCAACTCAAAACCAAACACAATTTGTTCAGTTTTGCACCTGCATTTTCATAAACCTTTTAGAGAGGTCAACTTTGACCTTCAATATATTTTGATGGGAGATGATTCAATGAAATCCCTCTTGCATGTGTGTTCACTACACCAAAATGAGTTATTATATCTTGTGGTAGCTCACCAGGAGTTGATTTGATATTTTTCCAAAGAGGTGATTTGATTAGTTTTAATTGGTTTTTGAACAAGCACAGTCGCAAAAAAGTCTAAGTAGGCAAATTTTCTAATTAATAACTTTAACCTCATGACTCATTTTTCTGAGCCGTCTTCTGTACTCCATTCTTGAATCAAATTTCTACATGCCTGTTTATTTTTGCACCTCCAGGATAAGTTCTGATGGGTTGTTTAATTGCTTTCTGATTGTGACAGGGCCAAAAATGGCTTTCTAAAACGTTTCAAATATTACAATTCTAATGACAACCCATTTCTTGTTTTTTTCTAAACCCTCTAAAACTCCATTTCCATCAAGATCGTAGGTCACGTGATACATTATTTTAAGGTATTTTTGTTGCAGCTAACATGTCCCGGGGCCAGTTTACAAAGGAGGTACCTAAATTTTAATGGCTAGGAAAAATTAGAGGAAATGGGTTTTCTCTAAACGATTGATTATGCCCTGGTGCAAAATTTCATGGATTTAGGTGTCCTGGTTTGCTCGCAATGAAATTTCTCTATTTGGCTTGGGGATAGAATTAAATTTTTGCCTAGTTCTAATGTTTTAAATGTTTATATTTAAAACATTTCAAAGTGATTTTAGGGCATATATCTTTTTATCATTTGAATGGGAGGAGAAAGGAATTTTAATTCTTTCATCCCATTGGTTGGACACTCTCAATTTTTTTTTTGTAAAGCTTCAAAGTTCATGACATCGCTAATGGCAGCTTCTTTGTAAAAATGAGAATCCCCAACCAGGGAATATGTTTGGCTTGGAATGCCACACCTGAAATAAGCATAAAAAATGAAATTTTTGAAAATGTTTTAGAAACTTGTAAAAAAAATGCAATCCATATTGAATGGAAGTTGCTCCAGGCTTAGAATGTAAATCAAATGAATTTGTGGAAACACCCCAGTAACTTTCAAGCAAATGAAATTAATAAGAATGAGGACATTTGAATCATTTTGATTCATTCCCACAACAAAATAAGGGGATAGCCTATGCCATTATAGAAGATGTAGAAAAAGTATTTCAAATGCTTGAAGGTGTGGAGTATGCAGAGAATGGGAGAGTGGTTCTTGTCACCATTGCCATGGAAGCCACCATCATGCTAAGCTGCAAAGCAAATAAACAAATAGAATGCCATAACAAATGGAGAAGAAACCCAAATTGCCACACTAGATTGAAGGAGTTCTTGTGGCAATGATGACCATTTCCAGGAGTTACAAATAGAGCTCGAGAATGAAAGCATAAAAAGAGATTAGGGAAAACAAAAGAAGAAAAAAGAAAATCAACGGAGGAGATTGCAAGTTGAAATTCCAGCCAAATCACAACTGTCGCCAGCCAGATCACCCAAAAAACTTTCTCACCATTTATTTCCAGCGTAATGGCGAAATCTCTCCATGTGGCATGTGGGCCCGACAAAATGGAAGGCATGAGAGTCTCTTAAAAAGTTTTCATTTTCTTTTTAAAATAAATGTAAAATATTAAATTTGTTTGGTGATAATTTATTTTCCCGCTAGCTCATGGAATTTTCATGCTCATTTATTATTTCTCGTAGGGATCACGAGAGGAAGGCATATGAGTGGTGGGCCCAATGAAATATTTTAGTGCCTGATAAAGTGTTAAAGAAGAGAGAATTTCATCAATTTTCATAAAGGTAAAATGTATTAGATGGCTGGAGACATTAAAAGATGAGTAAATAATTTGTTCTTAAAATGGAGATTTTAATGTAAAGTCAAAGATGCTAGCACCGGTGAAATTTGATTGGCCCCGTAAATCTTTTGAAATGTTTTCACTTTTGTAAAGTGAAATAACATAAGATGGAGCAAATATTTAAAGAGCACGTGAATAGGTGAAAGTTAAATATAAGATTAAAAAAATCAGAGATGCTAGATGGGTAAAGTGTTTTTCCTTAATAAATATTTCAGATGAAATATTTAGGACATTGTGTGAACAAGAAATTGTACAAAGGGGGATAATTTTAATGTTCACCATGTGAAATATTTTATTCACTGAAGTGAATAAAATAAAGTGCATCCACATCAATTAAAATGTAGCAAAGGAGAATAAGGGTAGAGTGAATTTATAAACTTTGTGAACAGGAAACATGTATTTTTATAGGCATGGAGAGTTGTTTTTCTAGCTGCTAGTAAATGGTGAGAATACTCTCCACATGGGAATTTTTTTTTCTATTGCTTGGAAACTAAGAAAAAAGGCAGACTTGGAGGAAAATTTTGTTGCAGAGAGAGGAGAGAGGCTTTTCTTTTGTTCATCAACAATGAAGATGTTTCCAAATGGCATCTTTGGATAAACTTTAGGGCTTCTTCTAGATCCTTCTCTTCTTCTATTTTCTTCTCTTTTCTTCTCATTTGTAAGGATTCTGATTCTAAGGTTTTGTATGGGGCTAGGTAGATAGATAAATGTTGAATTTCTTAGTCATTTTTGAGTCTATAGGCTATTAATGGTGATTTCATGAGCAAATGTCAGCTAGTTTATGCAAATAAACCATGAAAGTGTTTGCACATTCATGAATATCTTCAAATTGTCTCCATACTTGTATATTTTCAGTCATTTGAATTCAATAACACCAAGTATCTTTGAGTTTGGCATCTCAATTTCATGAGATTGTTTTATCTGTTTATGGGTCTATTTCAATGAAATGGTTAAATACTTTGAATAGATGATTGTTCAATTGAAATGTGCAGGTTGGATTTGGTAAGCATAGTTTGATTGATAGCAGGAGAGGATTTGTTAATGTAAGACATTAATAGTTGATGCAAGGCATTAAAATTTTTAAATCCACTGGTTGAATGTCATTTGCTGGTGAATTATCTTTATGTGTTTGACTCCATGGACCAAAAATGGAACTGATCTATTATTCAATTTTATGCATCTCAGAAACATTTTGTAAATTCAAAATCATTCTTAATCTTGTTGTTTCTTTGTGGTTTAGTGTTCTAATTCCCAATTGTTGAGTTAGTGTTGATTATGCAAAGAGTCTAGCCAGATTTGAGGTTGTCAATGCTCTCCTTAGTGTATTTCATTGGGAATTATCTGCTATAAAAAACAATGTCAGTGTGTATGAGTGAATTAAGTTTTGGGGATTGTATAAGTTGACCCACCTTCGTCTTGGAGAGCCAGAAGTGTAGGAAATTTTAGTCTTTGACTGAATCTTGTCAGTTGGCCAAATACCCCATTGAATATGATCATTAGAAAGTGGCTAGTCTATAGGATTCAATTGGTCTGGTTCGATTTGGAACACCAACAGAATGACAACTCTAATGGGGAGAATTTGAGAAAATTCTCATTGAAGAATCTAGAAACAAAGTCATATCATTTGTATAGAGTGAGTGGTTTTCCATTTTGAATTTAGTTCAAATATTGAGGGATTTCAAACCTGGAGT
>VDFB02353713.1:0-96462 GCA_007258455.2 Sequoia sempervirens
AAAAAAGGAGCCCCTCATAGTCCAAAAGTTGCTTCCAAGGTTTGTCCACCACCATCAAAACCGCATCACCATGGAGAGGTTTGGAGATGTCTAAATTGATTAAAATACAAGCCACCGTAGTATTCCAAAGATCTCAAGTCGTAGAATCCACCTTCAAAAAGTTGCCAATGGTATTGCCAATAGCTTCATAGCAAGAATCCTCCCAAAACTAGAGTGGGAGATTCGATAGTTGAACCCAAACAGGTCTAATGTTCAAAGGCTCCATAAGAGGATTTAAAGAGCGAGACCAAGGCCGAATGAACACCCCACATCCACACCCTATCCAACACTCTGGCACGATCCTCCGAGGAAGAAAAATTTACAAAGAAAAAACCTCTAGCACTGGGATAGAGCTCAATCTGTCCCGAAATAATAGGCTTCCAGGAACTGGAAACCCATTCATGGAGATCAGGAAGGGAGGGCCACAAGCCATTAAACTTGCAAACCACACCCTGCTGCACATAATACGCCTCGTTCTTAGCAACCTCAAGCCCACAGACCACAACAGGAGAGGCCCTAGCACAAGGCAAAGGATGAACCCTAGCCAAAGCAGGACAAACCCTAGCTGAAGTCGTAGCAGGCATAGATCATACACAGTCCTTTGAAACTACATCAGAAAATGACTTCTGTTTACCACCAGTAGCAGGACCACCAACAGTAGGAACAATAGGCAGCACCTCAGAGAGAAGATGAGTAGAAGGAACACAACCATCACTCTCCAAAGGAGAAGCATCAGAACCCCCCAAAAAATTAGGGGGAGCCCTAGCCACCAGATCTCCACCCCGACCACCAAGCAATGACAAAGACCCATCCACACCCAACGCATCTCCAATCTCCCTGACCCGTTGGACCCTACCCTAACCCAAAGCACCACCCTCAGTCGTAGAGGGCCCATGCCCATAGATCACCACGCCCAAAACAATATTCGCATCCATAGGACAGTTCGCAAAAAGTTGTTGAATGGATCACTTCACCTTCCCGCTTAGAGACATTTTGAACTTCTAATACATATTTTGCGTGTAGAGTCTATTTATTAAATCTTATCTTATGCAAATCTATTTTCCCCTTACGAGATCATTCTTAATTTGAATTTCATTGACTTAGAGAAATCTAGATCCTTCTAAGTTTGACAGTGGTTGCCCTATTGAAATTATTCTATTGTCATAAGTTACATTCTTGTGCTCTAATAACATGTGTGCTTTCCTGATGTTCTTAATTTAATGTGTTAGTGGGAGATCTTTAAATAACAAGAAGTAATATCCTCTTCTAATCTAAAGTGATAGAATTTATTGAGTTGATAACTTAAGATTGAAAACTACATGAGGTACTTTGTATGAAGCCAATTGTCAATCAAAATAATATTTGCAATAGATTTCATATCATTTGAATGCTTGATATATAATCTCAAGTACACTATGCATGAAGCCAAATGACAATCAAAATAATACTCGTAGTGGCTCTTCCATGTGTTGACGATGCCTCCAAAAAAAGCAATTATACCTAACACGATTAAATGTCATGAATAGGGATGGCGAGTTCAACTGAAATCATTCTTAAGTCCATAAAATGGTTTTTGAGTGCAATGTTCTAAATTCTTATGTGTTTTCATTTTTTGAGGTTAATAAGGAATAAGATGATGTTGTGGTATTATTGGGGATACTCTAAATTATCCTACCTCTAGTTATGTAGTTTCAAAGTAAAAGAGATACCAATTGCCTTCAAGCTCAGAATGGGTAGAATTGGAAAGAAGTTGATCTACTTTACCTAGCTCTTGATCCAAGTTTTGAACCAAGATGGGGAGTTGTGATGGAGATAAGTGCTTTCAAAGGGGTGTGGCCATAAAAGTCTTTTAATCTTGTCTACATGGAAACATGTTGATTTCTCATACTTCATTTTGATAGAGGCCCTCAAAGAAGAATTGTGGATTTTCAAAGTCATTTTGAGCTATCCTAGTGGCTTGGAGCTGCATAAAGATGATGGTAGCAGATTTACTACCCCTAATCTTCTGCATAATTCTAGTTGGTACCCAAGATAAGTACATTTTCTATATTGACATCTCCCATTTCCCAAGCATGGTTGGAAAGCCCCATGGTATCTATGAGAATATGATATGAATCCCATAACCATCACCAACATCTTGGTATCAATTGTGTCTGATTTCAAAGTGATATGTGTCATTTATAAAAGAGCTTGCATTCTCTACTCCATTTTGATAGAGGACTTGAAATAAGAACTGTGGAATTTCGAAGTCGTTTTGAGCTATCTTGGTGGCTTGGAGTTGCCTGAGGATGGTGGTAGTCAATTTACTACCACTTCAACACCTTCTACATAATTCTAGTTGGTACCTAAGATAGGTACATTTTACATTTTCATAGTTCCAAGTTCCCAAGCATGATCGACAAGCCTCATGGTTTGAGAATATAATCTGCATCTCATAACGCCACTACCAGTACCAGCTTGGTATCAATTTTATCTGATGCAAAGGTGGCATGTATCGTTTATATAAGAGCTTGCATGCTCTACTCATCTTTAAAAAGTGATGTAACATTATAATTCATTTCTATTAAAATAAATGGTTGTGTTACTCTTTGTTATTCATTTGTAGTAAAAAATATTTTATGTGCTTAGTGTTTATTCAAGTTACAAGTAATAGACTAATAGTATAATATCTTTCATTGAGAGTAATTAGAATTAATGCTATTAGATTTCCACAATCCATGATACTATCACTTTTGTTGTTTTTCAATTACTTAAGTTATATTTTTAAGTGGAAAAATTAAAAAATTAAACAACAATACAAGGATATAATTATTTAGTTTAATAATAATATAATACTAATATTAATATTAATGTAAAATAATGAAAATACAATAGCATAACAATAATAAAAATATAATTATAATAAATTATAATTCAAAAATAACAATAATAAAATAATAATATTATATATTAATAATAATATTATATATTAATAATAATATTATACTAATATTCATATAATCCCTCAAAAAATAAATAATTGCATACAATTTACAACGATGAACTTGCTTATGCTTGGTAATTTTATTCATAAGATAAAACATGTCAATGTGAGAGACAATTACAATCGGAAACTATATTCGAACAAACTCAACTTGAGAAGTATATTTCCATTCCTTGATAGTTCTATTTTGATATTCAAATCTCCATGCCTTTACAATGAGAAACAAATCCCTTAATACTCGGTGTACTTTTCAAGCCATGAATCATATTCTTCTTCATATGGCCACTAAATGTCTAATAGATTTTGCACCTTACTGTTGTGAACATTATACCTTGCATCAATAATTACCCTAGTTTCTTTTGTGAAGGTATCCAAATCAAATTCCAATTTGAATAATTTATCAATTGAATTATTCAATAATGTCAAATCTGGTTTACCATTAGCATAAACATATGAGGAAATTATTTATATAACATTGGTAAACTCAGACTTCTAAACATCTAGGGACTTGCTTACCCCAAATTTGTCTAAGATAGTTGGCATTACGCCCTTCTCCATATTTTCAAACATATTCAGCTAGCTTTCAGTTGCATATCTAATCTATCCTGAAATGATGAAACCTCTCCCAATAAGTCAATATTCTCACTTACTTGTGATTTTTTTTGGGAGCATTATAATCAAAGGTTGTCACATTGTTGATCTATTTGATTACACTCCTTATTGCTAGAACTGCTAAACTCGTTTAGTTCTTGCAAGTAGACAACAACCAACCCTCTATGTGTAGTCTAATCAATCTACACTTGTTCATTTAGGTCTACATCCAAATGTACAACTAGACTCTCCTTATACTCAACCATGTTGTAACCTATGAGACTTGAGGTATTATGCACAACCACTTCTTTACTTTTCTAGAGACAAGTTTGTTTCTTTTCACAAAGTGGATGAAGCTATATGTAGACCAGTTCTTTTTACCAACCAGAGGAACTACAAATTTGTGGTTATAGGCAATTTCCTTGTGTATGTATTTTGATGATGGAAGCTCATACAATTGCCACCATGCTACTAGTTTGTCCTATTTCAAAGTCTAAAATGTCACTCTTCACCAGTTATTTCATCTTCACCCCTACTTTATGGTGGACTTAGGTGACCGATTCCACTAATGTATCATTACTATTAGTTGCAAGGGCTCTTACAACTCAATCATCCTCTCTAAAAGAATGAAGTAGGATGCATATTTCATTTCATTAAGTTTGATAAATTTATTTTGGACCAAAATCAAAATAGTGTATGCAATGTGTGATTGTAAGAAAACATCTGCAAATTTTTCACATCAACTACAACCTATTAGATCTAATCAATTTTTCCAATGTCTTTGAGTGCATTATTCATGACATGTACACAAAAAGTAGTCCAATATATATGTTTGTAAGCAGCTTTAACCAACTTCCTTGCTTTTTGTGATGATTATTTTGGTAATGAAATGAGATGTCTACATGGGGGAAAACTTGTGAGAGTTTCTTGTGAAATTCATAATGAGAATTTGTTAAAATAAAATTATCCTATTAATTAGTGTGACAATCTTTTATTTTATTCAAAGTTTCAAAGTGAGTAAGATTTATTTCTTTGAAACATGACACTTTGTTGAATGGTTGATAAAGGATATAGAATCCTTGTGTGTTGGTTTTCTTAGTTGAATATTATATTCTTGATAGACATGTATGTGTGTGTCTTGGATACCTTGGCTAATAGGGGTATAATCCCTTGATGAATTCATATTTATTGTTGCAAAAAAGCTAGTGGTTTAAAAAAAAATTGAAATTATTTATTCAACCACGGTTTAATATTAATGATTAAAGCTTTGAAAACTTACTTATGAACCTTGTTATTGTTATCACATGAATTTTCACCCTGTCGAACCTGATGTTCAACACCGCAGTGTAACATGGGAAGACCTCTAAAGATGTGGGTTTCTTGTAAGCAGAGGTCTACCTCCGCAGAAGGCCGGCTTCCTATGGTGTCACCTAACTACTGATTCTATAAAGGGATAGGGAGAAGAAATACATAAAAATGAAGATTAAATCCTATGGTGATGCACCTAAATGTTACTTGGATTTGAAACCACACTTCATACACTTGCTTGCAATGACTGAAGATAATTTTGTACAACTCACTTTTGTACATATTTTTGCAAAAGTGTTTCACAAACAGGTCCTGATGCTAAGATTCCTAGAAGGAAAGTTAATTTCACATCTAAAATTCATTACATCTTTTGACACAATTTGTAACCTGCAAAAACATGCTTTCTGCATAAAGGTTCTAAAATCTGAGACAAAGCTCGAAGGAAATAAACATTTACCTCACTAAAAGCTTGATCAATTAGCTGACTGAACACATGCAAAGAGAAAGTAGGCAAGAGCTTCAAATCAATAATAATCAAGGTCTTTACTGAATTTCATCTCCAAAATTGAGTTACAAAAGTTTGCTAATCTGAGAGAGGACTACAAAATTCACAAAAATTCAGAAAAAGCATAAGAAAAACTCCTTTACAAAGAGGAAAAAATGCCTTATATATAAAAAAATGTTAGCCCCTAGGGCTTACAAAAATATCAGCCTTCGGAAAGATCTGCCCTTAGATCTTTTGAAGGAAGTTAATGTTGCATTCAAACTGTGTCCCTGATGTCCGTGTTGGTGAAGAGTTGCTCCGGGAATGGCCTCCTGGATCTTTTTTGCAACTACAACATTCACTATTGGTCTTCGTGTCCACCTTCTAACCTCCCTGTCGAGCTTCCTTGAATGCTCCTGAGCTCAGAGCAGATCCACGTTGCTTTGATTCTGTTGATTTTCCTCTCACTGGTCAAACTGTCATGGCTCTCCTGTAGCTTCCTCCGATTGGTTGAACATATGTTACATGGGATCGCCATATGGTCAAAGGTCGTTCAGACTGAATCGCATGCTGGTGAGACAATTACCGTGTCTCCCCGATGCAATTATGCCCTTCAGTAGTTATAGGAATAGTTCACAACCATCGGCAAGAGTTCCTATCGAGCTTCAAAAGTTATATCGATATCACAGAATAGCATCAGCGAGACAATCATTTTCGGCCAGACAACATGGCGAGCCCTCAGGAGTCATACCGATGTCGCCATCTCATTTCCTAGTCATCCGCATTCAGCAAGAGTTCCTTTAGAGCTTCAAAATTTATATCGCTGTGATCCTCCGTCGGCGAGACACCCATGTGTCGATGAGATCTCTTGCCGAAGGCAAAACACTATACCGAGACCCTTCATTGGTCGGCAGGATCTCATACTTTCGTTGAGACATCATGGCGACTCTACTTTCCTTTGCCCCGAGCTCACTTTACTTCGGCAAGACCCCATCAGGTCGGTGAGACATCACGACAAAGACCAACCTCCTTTGTTGAGACCATGAGTCAGTAAGACTTCCCATCGAAGCCATCTTGCTTTGGCGAGAGCCCATATCAGTTGGGAAGACATTGCTTGGTCGGTGAGACCTCATGCCGAGCTCACCATCTTACGCTGAAGGCATTCTATTTCAGTGAAACATCATTCGGTCGCCGAGACGTTACAGCGAGGCCCACCTTTTCTCCCCGTGGACATCTCTTTTCACTGAGACCTTCATTAGTCGCTGAGACATCTCCCCGAGCCACTATTTCTTCGGCGAGACATTACGCCGGTATCAATCCCTCTCGACGAGACTTCACCTCTGTCAGCCAGACCTTTCATTGAGCTCTTCCATTCTCCCCGAGTTTGTTCTCTTTGGTGAGACCTCCCCGTGTCGGCGAGACTTCATGGCGAACACAAACCACCTTCCCCGAGCCAACATTTCGGCAAGACCTTGTTGGGTTGGCAAGACACTACAACAAGGCCATAAACCTTTCTTCGAGAGCTCCCTTCCTTGGTGAGACCCATGGTGATTGGAAATACCTCTTGTTGAACACAGATGTCTTGGCGACCAGAGGCAAAAGCTAACCCATCTAGCCCCCACTCGAATACTTAAAAAATAGACCCCTACCGGATCGAGCCTGTAGATAAAAACGGGAAACATTTCTGGCGACCTTTGCTGGATGTTTTCCTGCTAAACACAGAAACCGGTAGCCTAGGCCTATCCATTGGGCACAAAGTCATTGGGAAAATTGAGGAATGGACTTGGAGCAGCCTTGCACATGGTTGTAATGCATTTGTAACTCAAGCAACAGATCACTCAGACATTTATTAAAATAGGAAACTACAGAAGTGAAACTATTTACTGTGCTGGGACATCACTTAGGGAATTAAAAAATTGCAATCTAAACCTACCCTACACTAACTAGTAAGAAAATTGTCAAACAAAACCATTCACAGGATGGTTGAAATAGCTGCCCTTTCTTTTCAAAGTATAATGACTGTCATACTCAAGGACAGCTGAGTAAAAATGATACACAAAAAAATGTTGAACAAGATGATACACTGCCTCTTGAAAGAGGTGAATAAGTTCACTTACCTCACTAAACAAACCATATGTCTTGTCAATCAAAGGAGGATAGGTCAATTGAACATACTCTTGTTTGGCTGTCAATGCATCCTTGATAACATCTTCTACTGTATCTTCATGTGTGAGGGCATGATTGAGCATTAGTGTTGCATTAGACTCCATCTGGGCTAGGTATCTGATTGGACAACCTCTGGTAAAGTAAAAGCTTGAAATTTTCTTCCTGATCTCTTGCTCATGGGCTGCCATTTTATCACCTTGCTGGCTGGAAAGGCATAACCCTTGTGGCTGACTTGATGGAAAAGTAGTAACCTCCTCAGTATGCTCATGCTTTCCAAAATGAACATTCATTTCTCCAATGGAGAACGATGAGATGGCTTCCTCCAACACATTTTTAATCAATTCATCAATCTTTGGTTCCTTTATACACTAGAAAGGAAGCTACTTATAATTTTCATCATCACTCAAAGAATCACACTCTAAATCACTGTTTTCTTTTTTGATGAAGGAAGGAAAAAGTTTAACAGGTGATGTAGTTTCCAGCTCCTCTGTATAACATAATGGAAGCTCCTTATAATTTTCATCATTACTGGAAGAATTACATTCTGATTTAGGCTTGTCCTCTTCAATGAAAGAAGACAACAATTCAAGTGGTGATGAAGTCTCAAGTTCTTCTGTACAATGGAATGGAAGTTCCTCCGACCAGTTATGATTTTGCAAATCAGGTTCATGAGGTTTTTCTTGTTGTTTCATCACTTCTTCAATCTTGTGAACTTGCTGTCCCAACTTACCATGAGTGACAACTTCTTCTGATTCTTTTGATTCTTTAGCATCCAACTTTGAACAAAACTGTTCAACTACACTTGTGCATATTTCTTCAAAAAGTTCAAAATTAGATTTTTCAGCCACAACATATTTGAAAACATCAAAGCTCTCACCTTGGAGGATAGAATCAGGATAGATTTTTCTTCTTGAATTAAGCCTCCATTGTCTTGCTAATTATCATCTATCAACAACTCTCCAATGTCTTCCTATTGTTCAATCATTTGTTGTTGTTGTTTTCTATATTCCTCCATAGCTAGATGTAACAGATTTGGAATTCTAGTCTCCTCCATGGTGAATGAACTAACTTGATCACTGGGCTGCTCTTCTTCTACAACAACTCTCTTTTCTTTGGAACTCCCCTCAAGCCGCCTCTTTTGAAACTCCTCCATTAGTTGGTGTTGATAATCTGAGTAAGCTTGAGTATTCTGCACCTGAGCAGACAAGAACTTCATTGTCCTTCTTTAGCATCTATTTCCTGTTCAATGTCTTCCTCGAACTGGATTCTTTTTGCCACTCTCTCTTGATCATAAAAGTAGACTTGTTCAGCCATTTCTTGTTGCTGCATAATGGTCCCTTTCTGCCTCTTGATATCAACCAACATCTTAGATAGGCATGCAAGCACCTTACTAATATCAGGTCGAATATGTTCTGGTATGGATGTTTTTGAGGCTGATTATATAAATAATCATACTGGTTAACATCATAAACCTCCTCTTGGGGTTGATTTTGATCAAATATGGATTGAAACAAAGGTTGAACCGGAGTGGGAGGGTGGGAAACATGATGAAAATGCTGATTAGTTGTTGCTGTAAGGGAAATTGGGCTGAAACCAACATTAGGGTTGGTTGAATGTGACTGATAAGGTGTAGGAGCAACATACTCATGATGCGGAGGGTAATGGTAAGCATTTTCATGAGTATTGGACATCTTTTCATTGAAAGAGTTGGAAACTCATAACTAACAGATTCTTTTGAGACATACCAACACTTGTGCTTGTGAAACTAGAAGATTTGAGCTCAGAGTCGCCAAGTGTCATTTGAACTGCCTCCAAAGGCTGGATGATACTGAGGTAGACACCAAATCTCTCAGTATGCTGAATTTCTTATTAATGTACTGGCTTTTCTGCTACTTCCCAAACTCAGAGTCGCCAGATATGCTTAAAAATGACCTCTAAAAGGCTATTAGCTCACTGTCAGCATATCAAAACAGCAAGACTTAGGAGTTTTACTTCTAATTGAGTCTCACTGGGCGTGCCAAAATTGTTATCACATGAAGTTGCACCCTGTCGAACCTGATGTTCAACACCTCAGTGTAACATGGGAATACCTCTAAAGATGTGGGTTTCTTGTAAGCAGAGGTCTACCTCTAGAGAAGGTTGGCTTCCTATGGTGTCACCTAACTACTGATTCTATAAAGGGATAGGGAGAAGAAATACATAAAAATGAAGATTAAATCCTATGGTGATGCACCTAAACGTTACTTGGATTTGAAACTAGACTTCATACACTTGCTTGCAATGATTGAAGATAATTTTGCACAACTCACTTATGTACATATTTTTGCAAAAGTGTTTCACAAACAGGTCCTGATGCTAAGATTCCTAGAAGGAAAGTTAATTTCACATCTAAAATTCATTACATCTTTTGACACAATTTGTAACCTGCAAAAACATGCTTTCTGCATAAAGGTTCTAAAATCTGAGACAAAGCTCAAAGGAAATAAACATTTACCTCACTAAAAGCTTGATCAATCAGCTGATTGAACACAAAAATGCAAAGAGAAAGTCGGCAAGAGCTTCAAATCAATAATAATCAAGGTCTTTACTGAATTTCATCTCCAAAATTGAGTTACAAAAGTTTGCTAATCTGAGAGAGGACTGCAAAATTCACAAAACTTCAGAAAAAGCATAAGAACTCCTTTACAAAGAGGCAAAAATGCCTTATATATAAAAAAATGTCAGCCCCTAGGGCTTACAAAAATATCAGCCTTCGGAAAGATTTTCCCTTAGATCTTTTGAAGGAAGTTAATGCTACATTCAAACTGTGTCCTTGTTGTCCATGTCGGTGAAGAGTTGCTCCAGGAATGGCCTTCTGGATCTTTTTTGCAACTACATCATTCACTACTGGTCTTCGTGTCCACCTTCTAACCTCCCTGTCGAGCTTCCTTGAATGCTCCTGAGCTCAGAGCAAATCCACGTCACTTTGATTCTGTTGATTTTCCTCTCACTGGTCAAACTGCCACGACTCTCCTATAGCTTCCTCTGATTGGTTGAACAAATGTTACATGGGATCACCAGATGGTCAAAGGTCGCTTAGACTGAATTGCATGTCGGTGAGACACTTACCGTGTCTCCTCGATGTGATTATGCCCTTCAGCATTTATTGACATAGTTCACAACCATCGGCAAGAGTTCCTATCAAGCTTCAAAAGTTATATCAATATCACAGAATAGCATCGATGAGACAATCATTTTCGGCCAGACAACATGGTGAGCCCTCAGGAGTCATATCAATGTTGCCATCTCATTGCCTAGTCATCTGCATTCAGCAAGAGTTCCTTTAGAGCTTCAAAAGTTATATCGCTGTGCTCCTCCATTGGCGAGACACCCATGTGTTGATGAGACCTCTTGTCGAAGGCAAAACACTATACCGAGACCCCTTCATTGGTCGGCAGGATCTCATACTTTCACTGAGACATCATGGCGACTCTACTTTCCTTTGCCCCAAGCTCACTTTACTTTAGCAAGACCCCATCGGGTCGGTGAGACATCATGGTGAAGACCAACCTCCTTTGCCGAGACCATGAGTCGGTAAGACTTCCCATCGAAGCCATCTTGCTTTGGCGAGAGCCCATATCAGTTGGGAAGACATTGCTTGGTCGGTGAGACCTCATGCCGAGCTCACCATCTTACGCCAAAGGCATTCTATTTCGATGAAACATCATTCGGTTGCCGAGACGTTACAGCGAGGCCCACCTTTTCTCCCCGTGGACATCTTTTTTCGTTGAGACCTTCATTAGTCACTGAGACATCTCCCCGAGCCACTATTTCTTCGGCGAGAACCCCGGCCTTCGATGAGACATTACGCCGGTATCAATCCCTCTCAGCGCGACTTCACCTCTGTCGGCCATACCTTTCATCGAGCTCTTCCATTCTCCCCGAGTTCGTTCTCTTTCGGTGAGACCTCCCCGTGTCGGCGAGACTTCATGGCGAACGCAAACTACCTTCCCCAAGCCAACATTTCGGCAAGACCTTGTTGGGTCGGCAAGACGCTACAGCGAGGCCATAAACCTTTCTACGAGAGCTCCCTTCCTCGGTGAGACCCACGGTGATTGGGAAGACCTCTTGCCGAACACAGATGTCTTAGCGACCAGAGGCAAAAGCTAACCCATCTAGCCCCCACCCGAATACTTAAAAAATAGACCCCTGTCGGATTGAGCCCGTAGATAAAAATGGGCAACATTTATGACTAAAATTGTTCTTATCATTGAAGTTCAATCATGATTGTCTTTTGTTTCAAGAAACTATATTAATGGTTCACATAATTAAAATTAGGTGATCAATGGATCATCATTACTTTTCTATAGAAAATTACATTTCTTATTTGTTTTGAGGAAAGGAACTTGTCAATATTTTGAGTATTATTTTATCAAATCAATTGAACTTGCTTGGTGATTCACTAAGTGAATAAGTGACTTATAGGTTTGAAATTTGATCATTATTGTTATATTTTGAACTTGCTCAACAAATCTTGGAATAACTACAAGTTAAGGAGTTGAGAAAGCTTCTATTTTGATTTGATGACTGGATGTTGTTAACTTTTATTTTAAAATTATGTTATTTATTTAACATTATTTTAAAATTATGTTGATGACTGGATGGCTAAGGGGTTTTTTGTAGCTAAGTTTGACAATGCTCAGGATATAAATATAATTTTATGTGACAATTTTTTTAGTTGGGAGGATAAATATTTGTTGATGACTAAGCCTTGGCATTCAAATTTCAACCCTGCTTCTGAAACTTTCAACAAGATCCCGATTTGGGTGCGGTTGCCTAATCTTCCCCTCCACCTTTGGACTAACCCTCTTCTGGAGGAAGTGGGAGATGCTCTTGGCTATTTTTTGTTGGTGGATGACGAATCTTCTAACATTTTTCATTCCACCTTTGCCCACATATTGTTTGAAATAGATGTTTCAAAAGGGCTGCCTGCTGAGGTTTTACTTAAGTCCTCAAAGGGTTCTTTGGTCCAAGCTTTGGATTATGAAGGGATTCCCTTCTGGTGTAGAAGATGTTTTAAAACAGGTCATGTTGTTGCACAATGCGGATTCAAGAAAAAAGCTATGACGACTATTTGGTGGAAAGGTGCTTCTCAATAGCATTATACGGTTAAGAAGAAGTCTAAACAACATAAGAATTTTTCTGAGATTGTTGCGATGGATTCTTAGGGTCTTGGGGCATCCCCTCTGGATGTCTCAAAAGGTGGGGCAACTGAGGCTTCCCCTATTGAGCGAGTGAATGGATCTCAGGTTACCATTTCTGGTAATAGTGCTACGGCGACCAGTTCTAGTGGTTCTCCAGATAAGTCTATGTCTACACGAAGGAATGGTGATGAAAGCTTTGAGACTATGGTTGCAGGCAATCTTCTTTAGGAAAATTGTGGGTTGGCTTGGCATGATAAGGCATCGTGTGTGGAAGAAGGCTGGATTATTGTTAAGAAAAAGAAAAAATCCTCTAGGCCTTCTTTTGACACGACTCTCTGCTCCCACAAGAGTAGTTCTAAATGTAAATCTCAATGGGTCTTGTTTGGGAGCTGGTTTTTTGGCTAGCTGCAAGCTATTCTTTCTGCAACCTTGTTTTTTATTATAAAGGCTTTCAGGTCCCTTCAAAACTTGTTTTTACCTGAATCAAAAACATTTGAGTTGTGTTTCCTATGATACTCAAGGAAAATATTTTAGTCAGAAGATATTTTAGTAATGATTGTAGATTTGTTGTGTTTGTAATTTCTTGCATAGAAGTGTTTCTTGGAGGTTTAAGCATTATGATTTCTTCTTGGTGATGTGAATTTGATGAATTTCCTTGTTTGATTTGGATCCATGATGATTTGTTCATTGCACTAATTTAGAATTTACTTTAGAAATTATCTTAGAAGTGAGTGATTGTATTTGTAAGTGTAAATAATATCCAGGACAACATTAATTCTAGAGGGAAAGGATGTAACATCTTTTCTTTTGACCCCTTGTGATAATTGATTGTGATTATATATTTTTTGGTCCATGGTATTTTGGTGTCAAGTGTGTCTATCAATTCAATTCTTTCCTTATAGTGTGATTGTTGCAATGCAATGAATTAATTGACTTGTATAATTCATTATTGAATGTCAATAATATAATATTGCTATCTTCTGACAATGCTACTAACATATGTGTGGCAAAATGGTTTTGTGTGATAGATATAGGTATTAGGGAAGGTGAACTAGGTCATGGTGTTGAAGTATCTTGACAATAGTTCAATGATGTGAGAAAGATTAGTTAAATAATTAAATTAAGATAATAGTTATTTGAAAATAAATAAATTAATAGTGTTGATTAATTAATTGAGTACATGAAGATAATTCTGTTTATTTGATACTGAAATGTTAATATTGGTTGACAAATAAAATAAATTGATATAATAATTTAATTGTCATAATTGATTTAATTTTTGAATGTGCAAGTTCATAATTTAGAATTAGAAGATAAATAATTATATATATATATATATATATATTTTTAGACTGCAGGAATCGGGTAGCACGACCCCCTATCTGCAGTGACTGGCATAGTGCGACACGCCCTCCGGTACCACGGGGGTGGGGGAGACTAGAACTTGTGACCAACCTCCTGCTACAGGAAATATTTAGCCAACCAAGCTAGGGCCCCAACCCGATAAATAATTATATTTAACTATACATACAAGTATATAATATTTATAACACTTTTCAAAATAAAACCAAAACAAAAGAATTATCATAATTGATGGCTTTTTCAGAAATAAAATTAAAATTACATACAAAACTAAAATAATTTTTCAAATAAAAATAAACAATGTAATAACATAAAGTAATTCTTAAATAAAAATAAAAATTTATTTGTTCATATAGTAAATAAAATAATTCTAAAATAAAATAAACTAGCTTTAATTGATCTCAACATTTTTTAGATAGATATATTTTTAAAGAATTAAAAGTAAGAAGATTTCCATATTCAAATTTTTGAATAAATTAAATGATAATAATTAGCAAAAATTAAATATGAAATAAAAATATTTTTATATTTGAGAGAATCAAAATTAAAATTGAATATTAAATTAGATTTGGATGAATGAGAATAATGACATTTTAATTAAAATATCTTAGTTAAGAAAAATGTTTAATATTATCTTGTTTAGAGATTTTATAATATAAAAATGTGAGATGAGATTGGGAAAAAAATATTATTAAAAGAGAATAAGATGTTTTAATATATTTTTTAAAAATAATAAAATAATATATCTTACTTTTTGGGTCTTAAAGCCAAGAATTTGAGAAAGGAGAGGATTATTAAAAGATATGGATTCTATTTTAGAGAGGGATTATTGCATTTAGAGAAAAAATCATATAGGTTTTGAAATTTAAGAATTTGAAGTGTTTTTTTTAAGTTGAAGGAATGTAAATTGGAAATGTTTGGTTATCTTTAAATTGTTTTCAATTTGCTACAAGGATTGAGGTAAGAATCTTAATATTGAATATTTTAGAAAAATAAAAAATAAAAAAATTGATTAAGGAGTGTAGAAGTGTATAGAAAATAGGTGCTAATCTTGTTGCAAATTGATTGTTTGTGCAAAAAGAAATCTATAGGCAAAATTATATATCTATTGAATTAGATGTTTTACTCACTTTGAGAAAGAGTTGAATAGTTTGATATTGTTTAAGGATGGATGGAAAAATCATTAAAGTGTTGATAGTTGATCAATTTGAAAATGTAGGTTTAGAAGAGTGAAGTGCTAGTTTCTTGTGTAGGAAGAAACATAGTGGAAACTTGAGGGAAAAGAAGAAAATTGTTGTATTAGATTGAAATGGTGCATAACATAGATTAATAATTAATGGATAAATAATAATAAATTAACATAATATTGTTAATTTATTATTAGTTGGTAGTTAGTTATTGGGTAGTTGTAGATTGTATGGTTATACAAAGTCACTAAATGTAATAATGAGGTGTTGAAGATGAATGACTGAAGTTGTGGTGTTGGAGCCTTGTGTTTTTTGTTTGTTTCTTAATTTCATTATGGTATTAGAATAGGTGTCCTATGAGACCTCTCTGTTCACCTTCCATTTGTTCATCTTTCCTCCAAAGCAATGCATACAACGGTCAAGTAGTGGAAACCATGTGCAACAACCATTGATGTTCATCCACCATTCTTTCATTTTTTCAATAGAGGAGCAAATAGACCACATACAAATCTATGGCATTCATCATTCATTTGCATTCATCTCCTCTATCCATATTATTCACTCTTTTTTCTATTTTCACTCCATTTTGTTTGTAAACTTTTTTCACATGACCAGTGGAGCTAGCGCGACACGCCCTCCCGTACCATGGGTTTGGGGGCAGACTAGACCTCATGACCTCTTGCCTGCAACAGAGTGCTTTAGCCAATCGAACTAGCCCCCGCCCCTTCACTCCATTTTGTTCATTCTCATGTCAAATATAAAAAAAAATCTAAGGTAGTTTCATACTGTTGAAAGAGGGTTTCAGTTTCTGTTTGTAGTTGATTTTTTTTGTGTGTAACAATTTGCTTTATGTGTTGATGAAAAGGTTGATAGGAGACAATCAGTTACTTCTACTACAAGGGCTTCACCCATCCAAATCTAATGCCAAACAATATTCTCTTCACCATACTATTATGCTTTCATTATTCTCAATGTGATTCCTCCCTCTAATGGCATAATGGCATAAGGTCTACCAGAAGAAGAAGCGCAATAGTTTTGAGAGCATTGATTCATACGGTGTTTCTTAAAGAGATATTTCAATCTTGGCGGGCAACGACACAATATCTTTCGCAGAGCTGACACATCTTGTGTGTTGAATTTGCACATAAATGTCGACACAGACTGAACAAAAGACAACAGTATATCCGGAGTTATTTTGCCAACATTAGTAGTTGTGATACTTGCATTCAAACAATTACAACATAAATTATTCATCTCTGGTCACTAGTTTGCAACATGTCCAAATAAATAAGCCTGCGAGTATCGTTTTCGAAGAAATGGATGTTCCATATGATTTCACAGTTGTGTTGGGTATTGAATATAGTTGCAAATGCAGTTTTTGTAAACCCCTGAACAAGTTTTGAGAGATGGCTTATTGGCCTTGAGCAAGCGAATGTGGGATTGTTTGTTGATTAAGGAAGTAGTTGAGACCAAGGGCACAACTTGATGCAATTTCAGATCCACTGTTTGGCAAAGGCATTATTGTGTCATTTGGAAGAAAGGCACCAAGCATGGCATTTTAAGTGATGAGCACCAAATCTGATATAAAACTTGGTGTGCAAATACATCCATTCCTGAGAGCCTAAGGTTGTTAATGTAGCTATGAGGACATTGGAGGGGGCAAATATGAAATAATGGGGTTTTTTTATATGTTTCTTTGTCTCTTCATAAAAGTAAAATTGTAATTGGATGTATTATTAATTTTAATTGGATGTATTATTTATAGAAATATCCAAAGAAAAAAATTCATTAAGGAGGGAAAATAGAAAAGCTTTTATATTAGCACTAATAAATAGTACATTAATAATTAATTGATAATAAAATAATAAATAATAAATTAATATAATATTATTAATTTATTATTAGTTAGTTAGTTAGTTATTGGGTAGTTGTATGTTGTACAGATATGTAAAGTCATTAAATGTAATAATGACTGAATTTGTGATGTTGGAGCCTTGTGCTTTTGTTTGTCTCACTTTCAATATTTTCTAAGAATAATTTTAGATGTATTTTAAAAGTCAGAAATTTTGATTGTGGCAGTTTAAGATTTTAAATTTTGGAAAACCCAGATCTATGTCTAGTAAAATTGTGAAGGAGAAATCTAGGAAGAAGGTTTTATTGTGAAACAAATGTTTTGATGATTTTGAAATTGGTAAGAATGAATTTACAATATGTAATTGATTGTTCATAAATGTTTATGATTGTGAGACATCATACATAAAACTTTGTGTGAATTTAAATGAAATTGGGAAAAATTAAAAATAAAATAAAAATATTATAAAATTAACCAGTATATTCCATCTCTAGTAACTTTTGTTTTATGAACTGAGTTACTCTAAAAGATTTATGGATGGTGCACAACTAAGCTGACAAAATCTTTAAAAAAATTGTTATACACTATTTACCAATTTTGAGACATGATTGATTTAGTGAGATCTATATGTGTTGATATTCTAAAAACTATATTTTATTACTGATTTATATTAACACCAGCAATTTAGATTGAAGGGAGAACATGATAAATTCAATGGGAGATTAAGAATCTATTGAAACTTAAGGCTCTTGTTCTCTATGTTTTTAAAGCTCAAATCAAATGTGTGGGTTTAAAATGTTTGTTGCTCAAATTTTTAATTGTAAATTGGATAGTAGTAGTTAGTATTGTTTGTGTTTTTCTTGTTTAGATAAGTTAGAATGGTTGTCCTAATGTGTACATGTGATTTCCAATTTTGATTGGTATTGTAATGTTTTATTATTGAGTTGAACCTAATACGTTATGAATGTGATTTTTGAGTTAGCATAAAATAGAAAGTATATTCCAAGCTTCTCAACACATGTTGGTCTTGTCATAAGACTTTGAGTACTTTGGCTATCAGTAAGATACTAGGATTAGATGATTGAGAAGGGTTGATTGTGATTGTGGATAAGAACATTTTACATCACTTTCTCCACTCCAAGTCCAACATATTTAAAGATGATCTTCCCTTAAAATAAGATTACATAATGATTTGAGCTTGCTCTTCTTGTCATAAACTTGCATCACATTGTCTCTAGTGTTTTTGCTAAATTAGGTCTTCACACATTGTGTTACATATTTTATTATTTCCCTCCAATCACTAGAGTTATGAGGTCTCCAATCAAATCACGTGGCCTAACATGTGGTGTACACCACTATCCTTTAATGCATGGCATAATATATGTGTTGTTATGTTTAAGCTTTCTTACTTATGCAAGGTTTTGGTACAATGGTACACTACTATCGGAAATTGCCATCTTGATGTGGTATAGGACATTAGGATTGTGTGGGTTAGGGTGTCACATTGTGATATGTATTTTTGTGTGGATGTTATTGTTGTTGTTTTATGTGAGTTTGTTTCGTACATTTTTGATTTGTGTGTTTGCTTTGTGAATTTGAGTTATGTATATCTTGCTTGTGTGATTGAATGTGTGTGTGGTCTAATGTATGCTATTAATTTTGCATATTTGTGTGGTGTTTGTATGTTGATTCTATGTCTTGAAATGAGCAATTATGCTAAGATGAAAAGATACATGTAGTATGGGATGTATTTTATCCTACCTTAAGCATGTGTTTTTTATTAAAATGTATATCAAATGACAAGGTCTCATGTAGCATGGGATGTATTCTATCCTACCTTAAGCATGTGTTGTTTACTAAGATGTATGACATCAAAGGACAAGGTATCCTATCCTACCTTAAGCATGTGTTGTTTACTAAGGTCTCTTTTAGTATGGGATGTGAGTAGTAGTTCATTTAGATGTTGTGTATGGTCTTGAATGTATAGTACTAGTCAAGATTAGTATGGTTGTAAGGTCCTTTAGAATATAATGATTGTCAAATTTGGCATGTTTTATTCATTTGGATTCATATGTTTCTAATGAAAGAAATAATGTGTTAGAGTTGTAAACTCTTCGTTTATTTGATATGATTGTTTAGCATGTAATTGATGTTGTGAATTTAGTTTGGCTTCATTAACGTTTCTGATTTATGGTTTTGAATGCATGTCTTGTATGATTAAGAGAAAAAAAATAAACAAGATAAGCATTATTGTCGTATGTACACCACACTATTGAATTATTGAATGAATACTTCTTTGCTTTGACTAGTGGTTAAGGAGGAAAGGGATTTCCTCTAATGTGCAGGTTCATCACCTTCTCCAATCAACAACAAAAAAACTTGGAGGGACCTTATTGTAAATTTTAGTTGAAGACATTTATATTGTTCATTGTACTTTGTACTAAGACTACTTGTGTTTGTGGTAATTAGAATGTAATCATTACATTTATATTGGAGAATTGTAGTACTTGACCCATTGTATATTGATTATATTGAGACATATTTATTGTACTTAATAAATTGAATTTAATAGTCATCATGTTGATTCTTTAATGATATTACTTGTGTGATTTACATATGTGTCAAACATTTGTTTAAAAGAAAGAAATAAATTGCAGTGACTTTTGAGGGGTTGTTATAATAAGAATATAGCAATATAATCATATGTCACAGATTCCATTAAACCTAAAAATCTTCCACAAGTTAAAAGAGAGGTAGTAATGATCATAAGAGTAAAAAATATTGTGCTAATCAACAACCTTCTTAACAAAGTACATAAAAGTTTTCATTATATAGGGAAAAGGTGAAGCTAATAATGGTACAATGGGTGGATAGTAACTACCATATCTAACTTGGTATATGGAGGGTAACTCTATTTTATCTAGCATGAATTTAACATATGGCAATCATGTGCACAATTCATGGCAAGAAATGTGCATATGACTAACTTCCCCAACTATCACAAATAATGAACTATTAATTATGACTCACATCACCTAAGTAAGCTTAGGTAGCCTAGTGTGAACATCAAAAAAAGACAAGAGAATGTGAACACATAGAGGATGTATTGAGTTAATGAAACATGTGACTCCTTACATCAATCTTAAGGGAGAGCATTGAGTGTTGAGATTAAATTATGGCTTATGTGTATTAACATTATATGGCTCGTCACTCAACTCTCATATATATTAATAAAATAAAGTTTTGAAATGACCCTAACCCTTGCACAACAAAGCAACCAATAGGAAACTAGAATGAGTACAGTGAGATATGGGACAACCCAAATAAACATTCAAAAGAAAATAGAGGCACAAATACAACCTAGCTACTAAGCACAACAATAAGAAAGAAACAATAGAGAGCCCAAGCATCCAAACTACACAATGCCAAACGTAGCCTTATTCAATCTCACACCCTTTGCTCTAGTATGAAATTGGAAGAAAAATTTGGGAAGACCTTTCTTTTTCCTTTGTACAAATTTCTAAGAAATATTATCTTCCAAGTCCTCAGAAAAAGGAGAAGTGGGGGGATAATTCCTCCACAAAGGGCCCATCTATGTGTGTAGGAGTAGAGGAATGTTGAGCCAACGTAGCTAAACATCAAATGGAAACTTGTATGTTACTAATCAATGATCAACATTTATTCAGGAACATCCTCATAAATAATCCCTTGCTTAAGGTTGACTATAAACATCACCCACATACAAATTTTTTTTGGTTAGATGGTAAATGTGGGTTTTTGAAAACGCCCAAACCCTTGTACAAAGACTACTATAGATTTGACAACAAAGCCCATCAAACAAGAAGAAAATTTAAATGACTAGCCAAAAAAATTTGACAATATTAAGACTAAAAACCAATAGCAAAGACACTAAACTAACAACAAAAAGGCAACATAACGATAATCATAAAGCACATTGTTGTGATTAAATTATATTTGTTTGGACCAAAAAACCTTCTTATAATTCAATATATGACCTTCAACCATGAGTTTTAATAGGAAGTTTGGATCCACCAAGATCTAGAGTGCTTTGACTTCCATTAGCAACATCTTTTGCAATTTGTGTGTTGCAAATATCCGTCATATTCAATCTCATGTAAACTTTCAAACTCAATCAAATTCTTTCATTATATTATCCAAGTGTATGCAACATTTCATAATTTTAGAATGATCAATATTGTGACAAGGATTGAACAATCCTACACTCTTTCCTTTAAAAGAAAGATAAGTATTTAAGGAAATAAAGGATTTTAGAGTTGTAGATAGTAGTAAGTTAGCTTTATAATTCTCAATTTGTCTTTTGATCCTAGATCTCATCATATCTTCACCTTCCATATAGAATTTCAAATAAATATTCAGAGTTGTGTCAAACACAGAGCTTGTGGTTTACAAATTTACCCTCATTTGTTCAAATTTCAAACATTTTTCCTAAAAGCCCATTTTCTAAATTTAATGCGCTTGAAGCTTTTTGTACTAAATTTCTCTTTTAAAAACTTCTTGCCTCTTTGATTTAAATTTTATTTGTATGATACTTAGATGAATATTCAATCTTCATTTAAAAAAAATAATTCTAGAACCCAACAAAACTTTTGAGGCACAATGGTAAAAGCTTTCAAAAGAAGTCCTAAAAAAATTGAGAAATCCATTAAAAAACAAATTTCCAAATTTATATGAAGATGAAATTAAAGCAAAAGTAAACACTCACAAAATAGTGATTACCCATCTCTTAGGATTAAATTCACCTAAATCCAAAAGATTTATTATCTACATAGATGCCCTAAGGTATAACTTAAAAAGTGTACTTAAGAGAAACACTCCATACAATGTAAGGGGGTCCATTGAAGGAGTAGCCTTCTAAAATATGCCACCAATCCTACAAATCATCTAACAGTTGAAGTGCCCAGTGCAATCAGTGGTTCCATAAACAATTTGGTTTTGTAGATGTAATTAAAATCATTTCATTGCATAGCCTATTGTAAAAGGTTCATCAATTGTTCCAATGTATGATTTCCATACAAGCATTGCATGTGGCTTCGCCACAACCCAACCTCCACATAGGCTCCTGCAAAGGTTATCTTGTTTGTTACATGTTGGTGATGTGTTTCTAAGGTGACACATGGCTTACTCTTAGTCACCCAAACCCTTAATCTATGTCAATACATTTTTGCCTCTACAGTAGGGGTTTGTGTTTTGGCTTCCATTTTTTCAGATGCTTCCTCATTAGAGTGGCTATAATCTATAGTTACTGCAATATTCTAAGCGTTCAATAGTACTTGGCATTAACATAAAAGAAGTGGGAGCTAAAGCATTTTTTTAGTCGAAGGAGAGGATCACAACAATAAGGTGAAGAACTAACAAAGAAAAAAACATTATCTATTTATCTATCATATGCGATTTAGTAGAACCTTTCTACTGATGTCCTCTAGTTTATCCGTCATCATGTTAAAACAACAATATCAGGTTGGCTAACACCTTAGTAATGCTTGTTAAAATGTGCTTTGTGTTGGTGCAAAAGGGTATTTTGCACCTGTTGTACCCAAAATTATTTTTTTTGCTTCATTTAGGCATTTTAAAAAATAAATCAAAGTCCTATAAAAATTGTTGAAAAAGGTCAAAAATGGAAATTTGCATGTCATGCATGTGGGTCAAAAACTCAAAATTTTCAAAATTTGACGATCTGGGTCTCTTCGGAACGAGATTATCTGCAAAACCTAGATCTTAGTTTTTTGGCCCTAATTTTTAGGAAGTTTAAAAAAATGGAGAGTTTCTAAAAATAGACTTTTTTTGGGTTTCTTCTCAAACAAATACTGGCAAAATTTTCTAAAAATAGTATTTTTGTTTCCAGGGCTCAAACTAATTTTGATTGGTTGAAAATACTTCCCAATTAGGCTGGTCCAGTCAAAAACATCAAAAGATTAGTTTTTCTCTGGTGGGTCTATTATGTTTTTTCAGATGCTAAAACAGGGGCTCCAAGGTCATCAATGGAGGAGGGTCAACTGCCAGGTGTCAGATTCAAGGTCTTAAACACTGCACAGATCAAGAAATGGTAGAGGATGCTCAAGGAACAAAGAACAAAGGATGGGAAATTGAAAATCTTGAAAATGGTGAAAATTTGTCTAATGCTGGAGATGTTAGGTGCCCCTGTCCAATCAAGGCACCTAGTTGTTCATGCTAGCATATTTTTCAGTCCTTGGCAATCGAAGCACGATCAATGGTGAAGTTTGCTGCTGAGCACAAAGCAAAAAGTGAGGAGAAAGCAAAAGGATTAAAAAATGAAAATAAAAACCAACTCTGGCAAGTAAAGGCCCCATGGCTAGCCAAGGGCGCCCAACATTTCAAGGGCTCACATGTTGGAGCTAGGGTTTGTGCATCTAAGACATCTTCCTCAGAATTCTTCTGGCTCCACAGTGAATCCATTAGCCAGGCCACTGGATCAATGAAACAACTTGAATCATGGATTGAACAGAGAGGTCGAAATCATGAAAAACCTTCAAAATACTCTAACTTTGAGATCCATGGGCGCCCTAACTAGCTAGGGGTGCCTAGGGTTTAGGGAGGTCAAAATCAATTTCTAGGGTTTGCAAAATCAGTCATCTTTTTCAAAATTCTTCAAGCTCTCCAGTGGATATCTCAGCTAGACCATCAAATTCATCAATTGTTGGCAATTTCAAATCGAACGGAGAACAAATCATGAGGAACAAAAATGGTCAAATTTGAAAGTTGAAACTCACAAAAAAATGGCTAACTCAAGAGGAAAGGCGTGCCAGCTAGACAGGGGTGCCCAAGGTTCAATGCCTTAGAAAAAACTTTATCATTCGTCATTCAAAACCACATTTGACGTTCCTACTTTCGGATTGGCTTCAAAGTTTTAAAGCTTGCAGAATAAAGTGCTTTTTCTTCCTCGAACTCTATTTAAGAAGGCTTTGGAATTCATTATTCACTTTTTGTAGGTTGGCATCCAAAAGAAGAAAAGTTATCTTTTTCTTCTTGTCAAGATTTGGAGGCCCAAACACAGTGCTTTCTCAGTATTCTTCGTGGATTCGGGATTGGGAAGCATAGAGGTGCGCTCTTTCATGGCCCAAACTTCAAGGAAATCACATTTTTGAAACAGGTGGTCATCTTTTTCAGTTTTTATTGATCTAGGTCCATTTGCGTTATACTCCTCTTGAAGATTGGGAAATTTTATATTTCCAAAAACTTTCTTTTTATGTGCTTTTTTCGAGAAGCCCTCAACTTTTTTAGAATATGACAAACTGCGTCTCATTAGAACGTGATTGTCTACAAAACCTAGACCTCAACTTTTTTTTGGAAATTTTCTTTTTGGAGAAAAATCAACACCTTTTGGGGCAGCGAAGATTTCCAAGAATAGAACTAAAAAACAACAATTAACCTGATGCCTTTTCGAAGTTAAACTTGCTATTCTTGTCTCACACTTATCTATTCTTTGTGAAATAGGAAAAATCAAGTTGTAATAGTTGGAACTTTCCTTGTTTTTGCTTTCAGCAGGTTGTTAGCTAGTTGTCATCTTTTAGTTTTAGAAATAAAGCTTGCAAGTTGGCAAGTTTTCTTGTAAAAGCAAGGAGATTTTAGGGTTCCCTACTTCTCGCTTGTCTATAAATAAGGGCAACCTTGCCCATTTTTCTTTAACCGTTATTGTGATAACAAAATTGTTGAGCCTACTTTTTCCTACAACTTTGTTATTCAGTGTCTGTTCACTTAGTGTAAGAGCAAGTTTGCATGCCTGCCTTTTGATGCAAATCATTGTTGAGTTTATGTGTAATCTATGTCAAGTGTATTCTAGTTTGATTGTTAAACTGTAACCCTGCTACTGCTACAAACCTGTTATCCCAAAAGTGTAATCGTTGTTAGAAATTTGAGAAAGGAAATCTTATGCCTACTTTGCTTTGATCTACTATCTTAGGTTATATTTTATGTGTTTTGCTTATATAATCTTTATTCTAGCTTGCATCTAAAAGTACAATGAGTCTTTGAGTGTGTGTTGGAGGAGAGTTTATGTGAGTTTCTGTGTTGAATCATTCCTTGTTTACTTCTAACACTCAAGCTTTGAGTTTACTTGAGTTTCTAGAATCGTCATTAGAGTAGGCCTAGTTGTAGTTGAAATTCTGGAAAAGGGAAAACCTCAGCTACGACACTAGAGTTTTATAACCTTGTGCTCTTAGTTGAGAACAAAAATATTGGAAAATAGTTTAGTTTACTTTCTTTAAGCATCATCAACAAAGAGGGAGCTTCCGCTCCTAATTTGAAGAGCAGTTAATCTATGCATAGTTGTCTATTTCTAATCCGCATTCCAGAGGTGCAAATTGAAATGCCAACAGTTTTCTGGCACCCACCGTGGGGCACAAGGCATAAAACTTCAAGAAATATTACGCTTTATGACACGAGAATGACCATCTAGCGTCTTGTTGCTCCTGTCAAGAAGAACTTGTGATCCAACCAGAAGCAATAGGTGATAACAACAATAATGTTGGCATTAATTAGAGACATCCACCCTGAAATATTCCGAGCCAAATTTTTTCAACTTTTTCAAATTACAAATTACAAATCAATGCATCCGTTAAGGTTAGCAGCTAAACCAAAACGATGCTGAAGCAACTCTAACCAGAATGTACACCAGGATCCCGATGTGGGCAAGGTGTGAGCATTGGTTAGAGGATCTTAATCAAAAAGCTTATGCAAGAACTCTAACCAAGAATGGCGCCGATGATGGCAAGCATATGGTCAGCGGGTCTTCTATTCTAAGTACTGAAAGGGAACTCGACACCAAGTATGTGCTACTCAATCCAGTATGGAGTTGAGGCGACCATATGGCGGAGTATTACAAATTACAATGCTGAAAAAAAGAACTGAAATGCTGAAAGTACTCAACACCCAGAATGTGCTTTCTAACCCAGAGTGGGAAAGTAGCTACCATAGGGCGGAGGTAAATTAAATACAATAGCAAATGCTGAAAGTAAAGATGAGCATTACAATTTGATAAGCAAGATTATAACTGTTGTCAGTACTACTGCCAGCTTACAAAAAGTTAGACAATGCCTTGCTATCAATACAATCGAGAGTAATAGAGCTGCAACAATATTAATAGAATTCCTTTCAATGAATAAGGAAACTTGAATCAGAAATTGCACTTTAAAAGCCAACCTGGTAATCTGATTTTTGACAGTCTGGATCTTCGTATGCATGAACAACAGCCCTGTATCTCACAGATTCATTCACAACTCTCTTCAAACTTAACCAAATTCCACCAAACGAATTGTAGTATGATCCTACTATGATGGCGACCAACTAAGAACACTGAAACTCACTCAAATGACTAATTATTTAATGCACGAAATCCAAAGCAGATCTGAATAGTACGGCCCAACAAGAGGGCGATTTTGCATTTAAAAATTGAAGACTTCTCTAAAAATTCTATAACTTGGGACAAAGGGTCGCCCCTACCAAACAATGAAATACAAACGATACCCAGAAATACTCTTTTTGTATTTTTTGAGTTATGAATTAAAACAATAATCTGCTGTATCTAATATGCAAATCTGGAAAACCTCTAATATGCAAAAACACAGAAACTAAATAGCCACAAGCTGATTACAATGCACAAATCCCAATGAAACTCACAAAACTATACTAATTCACCAATAGTTGCTGTGTTGCAAGCAAGAAGCAATGCCCGAGCTAGGAGGCCTTTTCCTCGAAGCGATCCAATACCATTCCGGCAGAGTAACAATACTGTGGACAAAAGATAATCTCAATGATAACCAATGGCCTCCTTTTATAATTTTCAGATGATCTTTCTCGAAACCCTAAACTTCCTTTTCAAACCAAACCCTAATCCTCCAATAGAAGGCGTCCCACTTTTCCAGCAAACTTTGACTTTTAATAATACTTTATTTCCTTCTTGAAATTGGCGTCCAATTTGAGCTTGGGTTAATCTTTACTTTATAAGAAATATAATTAATTTCTTTCAATGAGGCGCCCACCCATAAAGACATCTTTTAAAACAACTTAAAGTGACGAGCTAGGCCAAGGGGGTCAATGTTAAAATATAACATTAAAACATGACTTTAATTAAATAATTCGACTTATCTCTCCAATTGAGCCCCGAAGCCATAAATGAGCAAACCAACTGATCAGTCTGAAGTAGAAAGTCAACCATGCCGAAACCAACAAGAACACTACCAGAAATAGAATTTACTAAAAATAGTAAATTCCTGAAGATGCTCAGAATGCCAAGAAGAACATATCACTGCGAAGCTCTCTAAAAACCCAGAAAGAATCCGCCATTGAATCAACCAACCTCAAGCAAGAGCATCCTTCAAAACAAGAAACCCTAATTTTACCTTCCGAGTAGCCTACGGGTCTTCGGAATAGGCCAACGGTCACTGGAAAGATCATGCTCGAGAAGGGGACATTACAATCCACCCTTCCCAAAATTGCTTGTCCTCAAGCAATACCACCACAACTCCAGAAATTTTAAAACTAATCCATATGCAAACAAGTATGATCCCTGGTTCCCAAACCCATCGCAGGAAGGACCCACCATGCCGATGCTGCACCACTCTGATCACATTTGTGAGATCATCATGCCTATGCTGCACTAACCTTCCTTGTAACCCCAGGGTGTTACCATCCATGATACTCAAACCGAAAGATCTTAAAGGAGGGGGATCAAAATCATGCAACATCTCATGTCCACAATGCCCCGAATTAACAGTATCAACCAAACTACTGTCAATCACAATTCTAAGCATTAAGAAAGATAGTCTACTCAAATCAAAATCGAACTCCTCAACATACCTCCACATGGTAACAAACGGAACCATGACTACAAATGTGACATCTACAAATCTTCTTGCAAGGAGGAAAGCAATCCTTTGCAAGAGCTCAACGAACTCATACTCATGTCTCCGCATGAAGCTACTATGCCTCATCTGAATTATACTGACACAACCATGAAGACTACAGAAAACACTCATAGTTCCAACCCCATGAGTCTCATAATGGTGAACCAAAGCATGTGAGAGACTGCTGTCCTGAATCAACACTGAGAGTAAACTGTCAAAGTTTACATCACAAACCACCATAAGATGAATTTGGAGAGTAGGAAAGGTGTGAAGGAACAAATAATTGCTGCTGATCAAGGCTAGGATCAGCGTAGTGCAATCTGATTCTCGAGTCCTACACAAAGGAAAACAACAACACCACTCAAAATCCCAAGCGTGAGCATGTGAGATGATCATCGAGCTGCAAGGTGACACCTCCAAAGTGGTTGGAAAACATGCTATATCCATCTCCATGAGAAAACTACCACTTCTTTGATAAGGAGTGATGAACCAACTCTCCTGAATGCGAGAAACGCAACATGTAAGGTGGCTGGTCTGCCTCAAACCAGCAAGCTCGAGTCTCAAAATCTATCCTGGTCTTAGCCGAGAAACACTCTCAAGAGCAACCAATCGTTCATTTCTCCAACCCATACTCAAAATTTCTCTCCAACCCAATTGTTGATGAACAAATAACCCCATCAAGTGGCGGACAAAGAAAGGAACAACATCAACAAATTTGGAAATTTGATCCTTATTCCTCCAATAGCCCTTTCCAAATGTAATAAGCTTTATCAAGCCAAGTTGAGAATCCCAAGCACGGATACCCAACTGAAAATGATTTTCAACACAATGCAAGGTAATCTCAATGCATCCCCAAGAGCTAGTAAGGATCAAGTGTATACTGAAGAGATTGATGCCTCCTCTATTGAACCCTTGAAGCCTATCCATGAAAGTTTCAACAACAATGGAGCATGAAATATTAAATGACCTCAAAACCAACTCCAACAATGGACTAATAAATGCCAAAGCATCATTCAACCCAAGGGATGGATTGACAAGCATACAAACACCGAGTTCTAGTCCATTTTTCTTCCCTACTTCATGAGAAACAAAACTGAAATCTTTGCTCCTTGCTGCTATAATGAAGTTACCAGCAGCTACCAAGTCTTGCTTTGTTAACACCTTGGTGTCGGGGATGTTGAAATCTCCTCGAATCAACACTTCCCATGTAGAGACTCCATCCTCAAACCCACTTATGCATCCATACAAACACCGAGTTCATGCTTGGTCACTTCACTACTTGACTCATTTTTCAAAACAAAGAGAGGATTGTCATAAGTTGCTTCAGCACCCACTTCAAAGAAGGGATTGTCAAAGACTTGGAAGCCATTCCTTTCGTCTCGCTGCCCCAAATCTGCACATGCAACTTCCGATTTTCTTGAAATGCTTTCAAGATCAAACTCCTCTTGAAGACAATCAAGATCTCCAATCACTTGATTGATTTTTTCAGCTCTTTGTGCATCCTCTTGCTCCTTGAAAAGTTTGAAATCTGCAAACTGGTCTTCAACCTCCGTTAGATCCAACTGAGTTTCTTTCAACTCGTCCTTTGTTGATTTAAGCTCCAGAGTGAGCTCATCAATCGTACTCTCCTTTTCATGAAAAGCACAAATGGCCTTCTTTGCAACTTCAATGATATGATCCCGTTCTCCAATAGAGTGCACGTACTCGGACTTCAAGGTCTCCAAGGAATCTCTGATAAGTTGCAAATTAGGAAGAGTAACTTCATCGGTCACTCCTCTACGTCTCTCTTCAAGCTGAGCCTTCCAGTAAAGCTCTTCAACCAAGCTATGTGCGTGGTCAAACAGGGATAGAGCTTGCACTTCCTTGTCAACGAACACCTTGAATTGTCCTTCCCACTCATAAGAATGCGAAGATGGTGAATTGCTGGTTGGCTGCTCTTCAAAATCAGAACTTTGTTTTGTGACATCGCTGTCCTCAGAGCTGCTCCAACCTTCTTGTCTTTCATCCTCAACTAACGGAGAATGTTCAGTGTCATGGAGAGGGACATACTCCACAGTTTCTTCGTCCTCAAGCTTGCAATCAGCTTCTTGCCTTGGTAGATCAGCCTTGTGTTCTAAAACCACATTGAACCTTTCTTCTTCAAAAGCCGTAAGGTCTTCAAGCTCTTCATCCACCTCACTGTCATCTTGATCAAAGGCTATGGCAGCCCCTGACTCAAACGAACAATCATTGAATGCTGGTTTGAAAGTTTCGGAAGTAACAACATCCTCCTTGGTGGCTGCAATCAACTTGAAGGGATCACCATGGAGCTCTTCAGAGTAAGCTTCTTCATCAAAAACAACTTCTCCTTCGGCCTCCTCATAGCTTGCAAGGCAGACAATATTTTGGTCTTCATCAGGATCAAAGGGAAATTCATCCCACAAAGGTTCTTTGTTATACCTCGGTGCCAACACACCTGGATCCCAAATGCCAAGGGGTTGACGGAGATGATCAACAGGAAGAGGTTTTTCATGCTTCATTGGAAGTATTGACTCAATGAATAAGTCAGATCCTGAATCTCTTAAGCTGATATCTTCAAAAACATTTTCTTCCAATGGTTTGGTTTGCTGGTCAAACCCAAATCCAACAATGTCATCACCGAAATGAAGTGAAGATTCTTCGATGTTGCTTGTTTCGAAAACTTCACCTTCATTATCTTTTATGGAACCATCATGAGAAAGTATGTCACTGATTTCCTCATGTGGAACTTCTTGGGGAGTTGAGACAGCAACAAGAGTAAAACTATCCACCACCAATTCTTCAACACGAGGTGGTATAGTCATGTTGGAATCATTACCAACTTCATCACTTTGGAAATGCTCATAGGCTGATTCAACGGGACCATAAGTATTTCCTTCTACTTTCTCTTCTTCAGCAAACTCATCCCATACAACAGTGCTACTAAAATCTTCAGTGAAGCCCTTAGCTTCAAGACCTTCATAGGTTGAATCCTTATTAGGATTCAAGACTGTCGTTCTGTTCTTTTCACCAATTTGATCTTCATCACTTCCTATTACATGCAATTCAAGGGAAGTATTATGGGGTTCTACTATTAACTCTTCACTTGCCACGGTATCTTCATCAAGCTCACGGTCATTCTGATGTGGCATGTGCACCTTTCTATCCCGACTTTCAGACTTAGCATAAATCTTTCTGACTCCCCATTTTATGTCAGGATCCTTCATTAGCGTACACAGTTCATGCATTAACTCAAGTAGTGAATTCTCTGTAGTCATCTCTTTCTGTACGTAGTGTCTGGTATCTCTGTCACTCATCTGTCAAATGAACTTTGTTGGGCACAGGATGGTAGGATCTTGGCTCTAATACCACTGAAATATTCCGAGCCAAATTTTTTCAACTTTTTCAAATTACAAATTACAAATCAATGCATCCGTTAAGGTTAGCAGCTAAACGAAAACGATGCTGAAGCAACTCTAACTAGAATGTACACCAGGATCCCGATGTGGGCAAGGTGTGAGCATTGGTCAGAGGATCTTAATCAAAAAGCTTATGCAAGAACTCTAACCAAGAATGGCGCCAATGATGGCGAGCATATGGTCAGCGGGTCTTCTATTCTAAGTACTGAAAGGGAACTCGACACCAAGTATGTGCTACTCAATCCAGTATGGAGTTGAGGCGACCATATGGCGGAGTATTACAAATTACAATGTTGAAAGAAAGAACTGAAATGCTGAAAGTACTCAACACCCAGAATGTGCTTTCTAGCCCAAAGTGGGAAAGTAGCTACCATAGGGCGGAGGTAAATTAAATACAATAGCAAATGCTGAAAGTAAAGATGAGCATTACAATTTGATAAGCAAGATTATAACTACTGTCAGTACTACTGCCAGCTTACAAAAAGTTAGACAATGCCTTGCTATCAATACAATCGAGAGTAATAGAGCTGCAACAATATTAATAGAATTCCTTTCAATGAATAAGGAAACTTGAATCAGAAATTGCACTTTAAAAGCCAACCTGGTAATCTGATTTTTGACAGTCTGGATCTTCGTATGCATGAACAGCAGCCTTGTATCTCACAGATTCATTCACAACTCTCTTCAAACTTAACCAAATTCCACCAAACGAATTGCAGTATGATCCTACTATGATGGCGACCAACTGAGAACACTGAAACTCACTCAAATGACTCTAATTATTTAATGCACGAAATCCAAAGCAGATCTGAATAGTACGGCCCAGCAAGAGGGCGATTTTGCATTTAAAAATTGAAGACTTCTCTAAAAATTCTATAACTTGGGACAAAGGGTCGCCCCTACCAAACAGTGAGATACAAACGATACCCAGAAAGACTCTTTTTGTATTTTTTGAGTTATGAATTAAAACAATAATCTGCTGTATCTAATATGCAAATCTGGAAAACCTCTAATATGCAAAAACACAGAAACTAAATAGCCACAAGCTGATTACAATGCACAAATCCCAATGAAACTCACAAAACTATACTAATTCACCACTAGTTGCTGTGTTGCAAGCAAGAAGCAATGCCCGAGCTAGGAGGCCTTCATTCCTCGAAGCGATCCAATACCATTCCAGCAGAGTAACAATACTGTGGACAAAAGATAATCTCAATGATAACCAATGGCCTCCTTTTATAATTTTCAGATGATCTTTCTCGAAACCCTAAACTTCCTTTTCGAACCAAACCCTAATCCTCCAATAGAAGGCATCTCACTTTTCCAGCAAACTTTGACTTTTAATAATACTTTATTTCCTTCTTGAAATTGGCGTCCAATTTGAGCTTGGGTTAATCTTTACTTTATAAGAAATATAATTAATTTCTTTCAATGAGGCGCCCACCCATAAAGACATCTTTTAAAACAACTTAAAGTGACGAGCTAGGCCAAGGGGGTCAATGTTAAAATATAACATTAAAACATGACTTTAATTAAATAATTCGACTTATCTCTCCAATTGAGCCCCGAAGCCATAAATGAGCAAGCCAACTGATCAGTCTGAAGTAGAAAGTCAACCATGCCGAAACCAACAAGAACACTGCCAGAAATAGAATTTACTAAAAATAGTAAATTCCTGAAGATGCTCAGAATGCCAAGAAGAACATATCATTGCGAAGCTCTCTGAAAACCCAGAAAGAATCCGCCATTGAATCAACCAACCTCAAGCAAGAGTATCCTTCAAAACAAGAAACCCTAATTTTACCTTCCGAGTAGCCTACGGGTCTCCAGAATAGGCCAACGGTCACTGGAAAGATCATGCTCGAGAAGGGGACATTACACACCCCCCTTACCTTGGGGTAACAACATTGGACCTTTGGCTTTGCAGGAAAATCACAAGTTACCTAAAGGGTCAAGGAAGCACTTTCCTCGATTTCATGGCAATGGGACTCAACGCTTGAATGAACATTTTTCTGCATTAACAATGGCTTGCGCCATCTTGCACGTGGCACATGAAGACATCACAATGTGTCTCTTTGTAGAGACTCTTGTGGGAAATGTTGTTGACTGGTTCAATCGCCTAGAGCCGGGCATTATTACAAGTTGGGAAACTATGAGCGAGAAATTTTGGCGAGATTCAAGCCTGCTGAAGACAGTCATTTGTTGTTTTCCCAACTTGCAAATTCAAAGATGGAGCACAACGAGCCATGAGGGAGTTTGTGGCAAGATTTAATTGTCTTGTTACATGACTTTCTTCTACACTTAATCCATCACCGAAGATTTTGATGAGTTGTTTTATAAATGCTCTTCCATCAGAGATAGCCTTCTTCCTGAAGACGAAAAAAGAAACATAATTGATGGATGCACAAGAACATGCCATCAACTTGGAGGATAATATGATTACTTCTGGCAAGATGAAGGATTTTATCAAACCTCCAGTTCAGAGTTCTACAGATCCACTGCTACAGAAGGTAGCCAATGAGATGCTTGCACTACCACCACCACAATATCAACCTCAACAATAGTATCAACCTTAGCAATCTTACCAACCAAAAAGAAATAATTTTCAGCTTTTCAATAATTACAGGCCATGGTTGCTCATACCTCTACCGAGACCAACGATTGAAGCTACACAAAATGCAGTATTTTGTTCTTTCCATGAGATTGATGCACACATCGGTAATACATGTCTTGAGAATTTAAGAATGAACCAGATTATGGGATATGTCGATGTTGCACTCAGTTCAGGTATTGTCCCTACACTAAGTTTGAATGTCGTCTTACCACAAATGGACAACTTTGATGGAAACTCTACTACGGGATACTTTAAAAGTGAACCCGTTATTGAAAAAGAAGACCTCCACTATTCTCTTGTAGTAAACCACAAAAGATATTCAGCACCTGTGTTTACACGTGCTCAACACTTGAAAGCGCAAAAGGAAGAAGAAGAGAGGCATAGAGCTAAAGAACAAGTTAAGGAAGTAGTTGCTCAAAAACCATCTTTAGCAATTTTTGACATTGTAAACTCCATGATGAAGACCAAGGTTGAGATTTCATAGTTGGAGTATCTTCGTGGTCATCCTGAGAAGCTGGACAGAATAATACAATATGTAAGGAAAGAGGCTTCAATTCAGCCTACATTGCTCGAGTCATCTGTTCCAACGGAAGAAAATCCTAAACCCTTCTATATATCTCTATATATAAGAGGATTCAAACTGAGCAATTGCATCATTGATTCAGGAGCCTCAGACAATGTCATGCCTCTACAAGTGATGAATGCATTGGGACTTTCGTGCACTAAGACACAAGACAAGTGTTATTCACTTGAGTCTAAGTCAGTGTCATTGGTCGGTCAATTGAAGGACGCTCAAGTGAGGTTGGTGGCTTGTCCAGAGAAAAAATTAAAAGATGACTATCCTAGTGGCTGACATTCTAGCCAGCTATAGGATGTTGTTGAGCCAAAGCTTCTGTAGAGATCTTGGTGGTGAGATACAGTTAGATTGGTTGTTCGCAACCATTCCTATTAAGGAGGGAAAAATCAAGATAGAATCAGAGCCCAAATCCTAATTCATAGTGGTGAAATCCCTAGACCCCCCTGCCCAAATTCTATATCAAGAAATAGTCTTGGTAATTATGCGACGCTGCCAGAGATAGAAATTGAAGACCAAAACATTGCTTGTTCTGAAAAGAAACTGGTAGAGTATCTGCTTCCCTCTTTGTGCCATATTCTGACTTTTGTCACAGTGCCTTTGCTTGGGTGTGAAGATATGAGAATCTTCATCCCGAAAGAATTGTCTCCTGCAATACCCATTAGAAGAGAAGTGAAGCCTTTCAGGGAGAAACGACATCCTTCGGAGATGGAGTAATTTTCTTTTGTTTTCATGATGTGTTTCCCCTTTCTGTAATGTGTTTGTTATGTCATGATGTTTTTCCCCTTTCCATGAAGTTTTGTTGTGTTCTAGGTGATTAGGCGTCTTGTTTTAGGTGATTTTAGGGGAGTTCCAACTTTTAGGTGATTTTAGGCAGTCCTGTCCTAGGTGATTTAGGGAAAAATTCTTGTGATAGGTGATTAGGAAATGTTCCTGACTTTGATGCCCAATTGATAAGGTACTGGTCTAAAGCTTAAAAAGTTCAGAGATTCTTGGTTCTCCTATGTCATAAGTATCTGACATGGTCCCCAGACAGAGCCAAATGGTGTACCCAAAATTAAAATTTTTACTTCATTAAGGCATTTTGAAAAAATGATCGAAGTCTTTTAGAAATTGTAGAAAAAGGTCAAAAAATGGAAATTTGCATATCATGCATGTGGGTCAAAAACTCAAAATTTTCAAAATATGATGATCTGGGTCTCTTCAGAGCAAGATTATCTACGAAACCCAAATCTTAGTTTTTTGGCCCTACTTTTTAGGAAATTTTCTAAAAATAGACTTTTTTGGGGTTAAGGTTTCTTCTCAAATAGATACTTGCAAAATTTTCTAAAAATAGAATTTTTGTTTCCAGGGCTCAAATTGATTTTGATTGGTTGAAAATACTTCCCGATCAGGTTGGTCCAGTCAAAAACGTCAAAAGATCAGTTTTACTCTGGTGGGTCTATTCTGCTTTTTCAGATGCTAAAACAGGAGCTCCAAGGTCATCAATAAAGTATGGTCAACTGCCAGGTGTCAGATTCAAGGTCTTAAACACTGCATAGATCAAGAAATGGCAGAGGATGCTCAAGGAACGAAGAACGAATGAGGGGAATCTAAAAATCTTGAAAATGGTGAAAATTTGTCCAACACTGGAGATGCTAGGCTCCCCTATCCAATCAAGGCGCCTAGTTGTTCATGCCTTAGCATATTTTTCAATCCCCGACAATCGAAGTGTTGTACCCCAAATTAAAACTTTTGCTACATTTAGGCATTTTGAAAGAGTTGGTAAAAGTCTTGTTAAAAATTGTCAAAAAGGTTAAAAAAATGAAAATTTGCATGTCATGCATGAAGGTCAAAAACTCAAAATTTTCAAAATCTGAGGATTTGGCTCCGCTCAAAGTGACCTTATCTACAAAACCCAGATCTTAGTTTTTCGGCCCTAAATTTTAGGAAATTTTCTAAAAATAGAAAGTTTATAAAAATACTTTTTTGGGTTTATCTGGGTTTCTTCTCAAATGGATGCTAGCAAAATTTTCTAAAAATAGAATTTTTGGCTTCCGGGGTTCAAACTGATTTTGATTGGTTGAAAACACTTCCTCATTAGGCTGGTTCAGTCAAAATCATCAAAAGATCAACTTTTCTCTAATGGGTCAATTCTTCTTTTTCAAAAGCTAAAATGGAGCTCAAAGGTCATCAATGGAGGTTGCTCAGCTGCCGAGTGTCAGATTCGAGGTCTCAATAATTGCATAGATCAAGAAATGATGAAAGATGTTCATGAAATGGAGAATGAAAAAGGGAAGCTAGAAAATCTTGAAAAATGGTGAAATTTTTTCTAACTCTGGAGAAGCTAGGCACCCCTATCTAGTCAAGGCGCCTAGCTGCTCATGCCTTAGAATGTTTTTAGTTCCCAGCACTCAAAGCAACAACAAACATGGAGCAGTGAACGAAGAGCGAGGAGAAAGATGAAAAATGGAAAATAAAACTAACACTACCAAGCAAGGGCACCCCTGCTAGTCAAGGCCACCCATCTTTCAAGGCCTCAAAAGTCAGAATTGGGGTTTGTTCTTCCCAAATAGTGTTACTCAGAATCCTTCTGGCTTTGCAGTGAGTTTATCAGCAGGTCCATCAGATCAATCAGTCAATCGAAATATCAGATAGAACAAAGAAGTCTTGACAAAGTAGAAAACTGGAAATTGTGAAAATCATCAAAAAATATTCTAAGTTTGGGAACTTTGGGTGCCCCAAGTAACCAAGGGCACCTAGGGTTTTGAAGGATCAAAAAATGTTGTTAGGGTTTGCAAATATGCTCAACTTCATCAGAATTCTTCAAGTTTTCTAGTGGATATCTCTGCCAAATCATCAAATTTTCCAGTTGTCGGCAAATTTAGATTGAATGAAGAACAAATCATGAGGAACATAAAAGGACATTACATGGGAGGTAAAACTGAGAAATTGAAAAATTCCTAAAAATGACTAATTTTGGTGATCATGGGCGCCCCAAGTAGCCAGGGGCACCCAAGCTTTTGAGGGTCTAAAAGTGGAAATTATGGTTTGAGACCTCCAACAAGTTTTCCTCATATTTGAAGTGGCTCTCCAATGAAGTCAACAACAAGCTCATTAGATTTGTCAAGCATCAAATATGTCATATTGAATGGAGGTGGAAACACATGCAAAATGAAAAAGTCAAAAGAAAAGATAAAAAAACACATAATTAGGAGTTGGGTGCCCCAGCTAGCCAAGGATGCCCAAGCTTTTGACCCCCTAAAATTAGTTTTCAGGATTTATAGCATCTAGAAGATCTTCCTCAGAATTCTCTGAGCTATCCAACGAATCCAGTTGTCGATTCATCGGACCTCCTAAACGTCTGGAAATGAGAATTCATCTAAAGGATACAAAGCAGTGTAAAATTGAAGAACATGAAAAATTATATCTCTGGACAGTAAAGGTGCCCCTGCTAGCTAGGGGCGCCCAAGGTTTTGGGGGTCTAGAATAAGTTTTAATCAAATGTTGCCTTTGGAACAATCATCTCAAATTCAATTAGGCTCCGCAATGAGATAGTCAGCCAGTTCACTGGATTCAATCTGGCGTTTGGAAATGAAGATCAAACTAAGGTCAAAATTAAGCAAAATTTGGAAATTTCAAGAAAAGTGGTTGTCTGCCAAGAGGGGCACCCAAGAATCAATGCCTTAGTAAATTTTTCGAATTTCATCATTCAACATTCAAAACAGTATCCACATTCGATGAACTTGGCTCAAGATTGGCTTCAAAGATTTAAAGTTGGAGAATAAAGTGTTTTTTATCCTCAAAACCTATTTAAGAAGGCTTTGGCATTCATTATTCACATCTTCTGCAGGTTGGCATCCAAAGGAGGAAACATATAATTCTCTTCATATCAAGATTTGAAGACCAAAATGTGGTGCTTTTTCAAAGTTCTTCATATTTTCATGATCAGGTTGCTTAGAGGCACGCTTTTTCATGTTTCAAATTTTTAGGGCATCATTTTTTAGAAGGGGGTCATCTTTTTCAATTTTCAACAATCTGGGTCAGCTTGGTTTTTGTTCTCTACAACTTTGGAAAATTTTAAAATTTTCAAGAACCTGCATTTTCCACGCTTTTTTGAGAAACCCTTAGTTTGTCCAAAATTTGATCAACTAGGTCTCTCTGAAACATGATTCTACACAATACCCAACTCTCAATTTTTTTCAAGAAAATCCTAAAATTTTAAGGTTTATGCTTTTTCAATCAGCCATCAACATTTTCCAAAATCGGACGATCTAGGTCTCTTCACAACAAGATTGTTCACAAAACCCATATCTCAAATTATTTTTGGAAAAATTTGCCATTTGAACTTGTCTGAGCATAGTCAAGTTTATAGTCAAAAATCGAGTTTTTCAGTATGCAATATTCTCCCATAGAATTCAAAACCAAGCAGCAGATGAGCAGGTTGTTTGCAACCTCAGGCCAGACGATGTTGAGAAGTGCTTTTCAATACCACCATGCACAAAAAACATCATCATCTCAATCGAAGAATGTGAAAAGGTGTGCTATGAGCAAAAGGACAAGTATTGGAAAAAGAGTTGTACAATATTCTTCCATTGAAAAATTGGGAAAAGTGTCAGAAGTATAAAAGCTGCAAAAAAAACGAAGGAATGTCAGAAGATGGTCACACACAAGGTAAAAAAGATATGTTGAAGCACGATGATATATTGAAATATTCCGAGCCAAATTTTTTTCTTTTTCAATTTACAAATTACAAAGCAGAGCACCCGTTAAGGTTAGAGAATAAACCAAAACGTGCAAGAAAACAACTCTAACCAGAATGGCACCGATGATGGCGAGCATTGGTCAGAGGATCTCTACTCTAAATACAGAAAGGAACTCAACGTCAAGTATGTGCTACCCAATCCAAGGCGGAGTGAGGGGCGACCATATGACGGAGTGATTACAGAATTAAATGCTTGAAATAAATGCTGAAACTGGAAATACTCGACACCCAGAATGTGCTTGCTAACCCAAGCTGGGAAAGTAGCTACCATAGGGCGGAGCTGTAACTATTACAATAACTTAAATGAATTTGAGAATTACAATCAGATTTGAACAAGAATGAAATGACTGCCAGTACTACTGTCAGTTTTACAAAGGATGTTCATCTGCCTGCTGAAATCATAGAAATTTGAGAGCTTAACATTACATCAAAAGATCTCTTCTTAGTATGGTTAGAAGAGCCAAAACAATAGACCTTTCAATGCTCAAAATTACAACTCTGATTTTTGGATAAATCTGCACTCTTGAATTAAAAACAGCAGTCTAAGGAATTCACTATTTTGCTCATATCTCTCTCTTAACTTGCCCAATTAACATGAAACCAAATGCAATAAGCTCTAACAATGGAGGCGCCTAAGATGAGACACAGGAAACAGATCCAAACAACCACAATTAATTATGCACGAGACCCAATGCAATCAAATGGTACGGCTGCAAGAAGGAAGGCGATCTGCTCTATTAAATTAAATACTTCTCTAAAAAATCTGCAAATTAGAGAATGATGGCGCCTAGCCTTAACAAGGGGAATGGGTTAATACCCAGATGCAATACTTTTGTCTTTTTTGCTTATGAATAAAAACATGAATCTGCTATAACAAATAATGCAAAATGCTGAAAACCACTAATATGCAAATCAGATCTAACCATGCGATAAGCTGATTACAATGCATAAACTAAATGTAACTCACAAACTAGACTAAATCACCACTAGTCGCTGTCTTTCAAGCGAGAAGCAATGCCCAAGCTAGGAGGCCTTCATTCCTCGAAGCAATCCCAAAGCCAATCCGGCAGCATAACATTCCTGTAGATAAAAGATACCAAATGATGCTCCAAGACTCCTTTTTATAATTCTCCAGTTGACTTCTCAAAACCCTAAAATCCGCTTTTAGGTCAAAACCCAATCTCCTCAAGGATGGGCGTACTTTTCCTTCAAAGCTTTAGATTTGATATTTTAAATAAATATCATACTTTAATAAATGCGCCCAACAAAGCTTGCTCAGACTTTAGTAATAATTAAAATATTCCTTAATGAGGCGCCACCCTCAAAAGATCACCTTTTTAAAACAACCTTAAGTCATTAACTCTAGGCCAAGGGTCAACGTTAAAATATAATAATTAAAACGTGACTTTTTAATTAAATGACTTAACTTATCCTTCCGAATATGCCCTGAAGCCAATACTGAGCAAAACATCTGACCAAACTGAAGCAGGAAGTCAACCGAGCTGAACTCAACTGGAAAGCTGCTAAAAATAGAATTTACTAAAAATAGTAAATTCCGGAAAATGCTCAGAATGCCGAGATGAACACACCACTGCGAAGCTCTCTGAAAACCCAGAAAGGATCCGCCATTGAATCCATCATCTTTGAGCAATGACCTCCTCAAAAATAGGAAACCCTAATTTATCTTCCGACTAGCCTTTGGGTTCCCAAGGAAAAGGCCAACGGTCACTAGAAAGATCAGGTTTGAGAAGGGGACATTACAATTATAAAGGTCATCACTCCAGTTGTAGAGCCATCGAAATTAGCAAGATTTGATAAAGAAGCTAAAGATGTCAAACATTTCCTAAGTTCAATTGCAAAAGGCGAGAAAATCCTAGAAAAGCGGAATATTGCCTTAGATAGTATCAATGCTCCTAACAATGAGGCAGTTACTAGCTTTTTGGCGGATTTAGTTTCCCAAAATACCAGTGGATGAGTTACCTTATCAGGAAAGCAAAGATCTCCAAAGATAGATTTAAAGCAGCAGTTAACTCGATGCTTTTTTCGAGTTTTCTTGCTATTCTTGTCTCATGCTTATCTATTCTTTGGGTGAGAGAAAAGAATCAAGTTGTAATAGTTGGCACTTCCCCTATTTTTTTGCTTTCAGTAGGTTGTTAGATAGTTATCTTGTTTTAGTTTTAGAAATAAAGCTTGCGAGTTGGCAAGTCTTGGTTGTAAAAGAAAGGAGATTTTAGGGTTCCCTACTCCTTGCTCGTGTATAAATAAGGGCAGCCTTGCCCATTTTTCTTTAACGATTATTGTGATAGCAAATTGTTGGGCCTACTTTTGCCTGCAAATTGTTATTCAGTGGCAGTTCACTTAGTGTAAGAGCAAGTTTGCATGCCTGCTTTTTGCTGCAAGATATTGTTCAGTTCATGTATTATTTGTGTCAAGTGTATTTTGGTTGATCGCTAAACTATAAGCTTGTTATTGCTACAATACTGTTGTCCCAAAAGTGTAATCTTTTTTATTTGAAATTTGAGAAAGGAACTCTTATGCCTGCTTTGCTGCTTTGATCTACTGTCCCAGGTTTTTGTTTTATGTGTTATGCTTATATGATCTTTATTTCAACTTGCATCAAAAAGTACAATGAGTCTTCAGGTGTATGATGGAAGATATTTTATTTAAGTATCTATGCCAAGATCATTCCTTGTTTACTTTTAACTCTCAAGCTCTGAGTTTACTTGAGTTCATTAGAGTAGGCTTAGTCGTAGTTGAAATTCAAAAAGGGAAAATCTCAGCTATGGCACTAGAGTTTTATAACCTTGTGCTCTTAGCTGAGAACAAAAAAATTGGTAAATAGTTTAGTTTACTTTCTTTAAGCATAATCAGCAAAGAGGGAGCTTCCCCTCCTAATTTGAAGAGCATTTTATCTATATGTAGTTGTTCGTTTCTAATTCGCATTTCAGAGGTGTGAATTGAAATGCCAACACGAAGCACAGTCAACAGTGAAGTTAGCTATTGAGTGCAAAGCGAAAAGTGAGGAGAAAGCAAAAGGTTGAAAAAATGAAAATAAAAAACTAACTCTGGCGAGTAAAGGCGCCCTAGCTAGCCAGGGGCGCCAACGCCAAACATTTCAAGGGCTCAGATGTTGGAGTTAGGGTTTCTGCATCCAAGACATCTTCCTCATAATACTTCTCACTCCACAGTGAATCCATTAGCCAAGTCACTAGATCAATCAAATGGTCAGAATCATGGATTGAACAAAGAGGTTGCATCAAAAGAGAAAAATGAAAACTCATGAAAAACCTTCAAAATATTCTAACTATGGGATTCATGGCCGCCCTAGCTAGCCAAGGGCATCTAGGGTTTTGAGATGTCAAAATCAGTTTCTAGGGTTTGCAAAATCAAACATCTTTTTCAAAATTCTTCAAGCTTTCTAGTGGATATCTCAGCTAGACCATCAGATTCATCAGTTGCAAACAATTTCAGATCGAACGAAGAACAAATCACGAGGAACAAAAACGGTCAAATTTGAAAGTTGAAACTCACAAAAAAATGGCTAACTCAGAGGCAAGGGGCCCCAACTAGCCAAGGGCGCCCAAGGTTCAATGCCTTAGAAATTTTTTTATCATTCGTCGTTCAAAAGGTGTCCACATTCAACGTTCTTGCTTCCGGATTGGCTTCAAAGTTTTAAAGCTTGGAGAATAAAGTGCTTTTTCATCCTCAAACTCTATTTAAGAAGGCTTTGGCATTCATTATTCACTTTTTGCAAGTTGGCATCCAGAAGAAGAAAAGTGTCATTTTCTTTTCACCAAGATTTGGAGGCCCAAACACAGTGCATTTTCAGTATTCTTCATTGATTCAGGATTGGGAACTATAGAGGCACACTTTTTCATGGTCCAAACTTCTAGGGCATCACATTTTAGGAATAGGTGGTCAGCTTTTTCATTTTTCATCGATTTGGGTCCACTTGCTTTTTACTCCTCTTAAAGATTGGTAAATTTTTTATTTCCAAAAATCTACTTTTTCAGTGCTTTTTTTGAGAAGCCCTCAGCTTTCTCAGAATCTGATGAATTGAGTCTCATCAAAATGTGATTGACTACAAAACCCAGACCTCAACTTTTTTCCAACAATATGCTTTTTGGAGAAAAATCAGCAACTTTTGGGGCAGCTAAGATTTCCAAGAATAGAACTAAAAAAAAGCAATTAACTTGATGCTTTTTCCAAGTTAAACTTGCTATTCTTGTCTCACGCTTATCTATTCTTTGTGAAATAGGAAAAATCAAATTGTAATAGTTGGAACTTTCCCTGTTTTTGATTTTAGCAGGTTGTTAGCTAGTTGTCATGTTTTAGTTTTAGAAATAAAGCTTGCAAGTTGGCAAGTTTTGTTGTAAAAGCAAGGAGATTTTAGGGTTCCCTACTCCTCACTTGTGTATAAATAAGGGAAGCCTTGCCCATTTTTCTTTAACCATTATTGTGATAACAAAATTATTGAGCCTACTTTTGCCTGCAACTTTGTTATTTAGCGTTTGTTCACTTAGTGTAAGAGCAAGTTTGCATGCCTGCCTTTTGCTATAAATCATTGTTCAGTTTATGTCTATGTCAAGTGTATTCTAGTTTGATCGCTAAATTGTAAGCCTGTTATTGCTACAAACCTACTATCCCAGAAGTGTAATCGTTGTTAGAAATTTGAGAAAGGAAATCTTATGCCTACTTTGCTTTGATCTACTGTCTCAGGTTTTCTTTTATGTGTTTTTCTTATATAATTTTTACTTCAACTTGCATCTAAAAGTACAATGAGTCTTCGGGTGTGTGTTGGAGGAGAGTTTATGTGAGTTTCTGTGTTGAATCATTCATCATTTACTTCTAACACTCAAGCTCTGAATTTACTTGAGTTGCTAGAAGCGTCATTAGAGTAGGCCTAGTTGTAGTTGAAATTCTAGAAAAGGGAGAACCTCAGCTATGATGCTAGAGTTTTATATCCTTGTGCTCTTAGCTGAGAACAAAAAGATTGGAAAATAGTTTAGTTTACTTTCTTTAAGCATCATCAGCAAAGAGGGAGCTTCCCCTCCTAATTTGAAGAGCGGTTAATCTGTGCATAGTTGTTTGTTTCTAATCTACATTCCAGAGGTGGGAATTGAAATGCCAACAATTTTTTGGTGCCCACAGTGGGGCACAAGGCATAAAACTTCAAGAAAGCTTATGCTTTATGACACGGGAATGACCATCTGGTGTCTTGTTGCTCTTGTCAGGAAGAACCTGTGATCCAACCAAAAGCAATAGGTGATAACAACAATAATGTTGGCATTAATCAAAGACGTCTCACCCCATTACCTTGGGGTAACAACATTGGACCTTTGGCTTTGCAGGAAAATCACAAGATACCTAAAGGGTCAAGGAAGCACTTTCCTCGGTTTCATGGTGATGGGACTCAACACCTAGGAACATTTTTCTGCATTAACATCAGCTTGCATCATCTTGCACGTGGCACATGAAGACATTGCAGTGCGTCTCTTCGTAGAGACTCTTGTGGGAAATGTTGCCGATTGGTTCAATCACCTGGAGCCGGGCATTATTACAAGATGGGAAACTATGAGTGAGAAATTTTTGGTGAGATTCAAGCCCACTGAAGATAATCATTTGTTGTTTGACCAACTTGCAAATTTAAAGATGGAGCACAACGAGCCCATGAGGGAATTTGTGGCAAGATTTAATCATCTTGGTACACGACTTTCTTCTACACTTAATCCATCAACGAAAATTCTGATGAGTTTATAAATGTTCTTCCATTAGAGATAGCCTTCTTCCTGAAGATGACAAAAGAAACAAAATTGATGGATGCGCAAGAACATGCCATTGAGATGGAGGATAACATGATTACTCTCGGCAAGATGAAGAAAGATTCTATCAAACCTCTAGTTCAGAGTTCTGCAAATCCATTGCTATAGAAGGTAGCCAATGAGATGCTTGCACTACCACCACCACAATATCAACCTCAACAGCAGTATCAACCTCAGCAATCGTACCAGCCAAAGAGAAATAATTTTCAGCCTTTCAATAATTATAGGCCATGGTTGCCCGTACCTCCACTGAGACCAACGATTGAAGCTGCACAAAATGCAGTATTTTGTTCTTTCCATGAGACCGATGCACATACCGGTAATACATGTCCCGAGAATTTAAGAATGAACCAAATTATGGGATGTGTCGATGTTGCACTCAGTTCAGGTATTGTCCCTACACCAAGTTCGAATGTTGTCTTACCACAAATGGACAACTTTGATGGCGACTCTGCTATGGGATACTTTAAAAGTGAAACCATTATTGAAAAATTAGACCTCTGCCACTATTCTCTTGCAATAAACCACAGAAGATATTAAGCACCTATGTTTACATGTGCTTGGCACTTGAAAGCGCAAAAGGAAGAAGAGAGGCATAGAGCTAGAGAACAAGTTAAGGAAGTAGTTGCTCAAGACCCGTCTTTAGCAAATTTTGACATTGTAAACTCCATGATGAAGACCAAGGTTAAGATTTCACAGTTGGAGTATCTTCGCAATCATCCTGAGCAGCTGGGTAGAATAATACAATATGTAAAGAAAGAGGCTTCAATTCAGCCTACATTGCTCGAGTCATCTGTTCTAGCGAAAGAAAATCCTAAACCCTTCTATATATCTCTATATATAGGAGGATTCAAACTGAGCAATTGCATCATTGATTTAGGAGCTTCAGACAACTCCATGCCTCTACAAGTGATGAATGCATTGGGACTTTCATGCACTAAGAGACAAGACAAGTGTTATTCACTTGAGTCTAAGTCGATGTTGTTGGTTGGTCAATTGAAGGACGCTCAAGTGAGGTTGGTGGCTTGTCTGGAGAAAAAGTTAACGATGACTATCCTAGTGGCTAACATTCTAGCCAGCTACGGGATGTTGTTGAGTCGAAGCTTCTGCAGAGATCTTGGTGGTGCGATACAGTTAGATTGGTCGTCCACGACTATTCCTGTTAAGGAGGGAAAAATCGAGATAGAACGGGAGCCCAAATCCTGATTCATAGTGGTGAAATCCCTAGACCCCCCTGCCCAAATTCTATATCAAGAAATAGGTCTTGGTAATTATGCAACGTTGTTAGAGATAGAAACTGATGACCAAAACATTGCTTGTCCTGAAAAGAAATTGGCAGAGGATACAAAGTTATGGAAAATGTAGTTTGATGAGGGTTGTTCAACTGTAGGTTCAGAAGCAAGGGAAATGATCATCTCCCCTAAAGGACGGTTGCATCCAATTGCATATTGCCTACAATCGGATTTCACTCAAGCTGAAAAAGAGGCGCTTTTGTTAGGCCTCAAAAATTTCGAAGACATGGGAATTGAACTCCTATGTGTTGAAGGGGATGTAGAGTTGATCGACGAGCCAATCAAAGGATATTTCCAGGTCATAAAGGATCACCTACGACATTATAGAAACCGAGTTTGGAACGTGATCAATTGGTTTGAAGAGTTCGACATCAGAGATGTCCTGAGGATGAACGACAATAAAATTGATGACTCAGTGGTATCTACTTCTCTCTTTGTGCCATATTCTGACTTTTTTCAAGGTGCCTTTGCTTGGGTGTATGAAGATATGAGAATATTCATCTCGAAAGAATTGTCTCCCACAATACCCATTAGAAGACAAGTGAAGCCTTTCAGACAGAAATGACATCCTTCACAGATGGAGTAATTTTCTTTTGTTTTCGTGATGTGTTTCCCCTTTCCTTAATGTGTTCGTTATGTTGTGATGTTTTTCCCCTTTTCGTGAAGTTTTATTGTGTTCTAGGTGATTAGGCGTCTTGTTTTAGGTGATTTTAGGGGAGTTCCAACTTTTAGGTGATTTTAGGCAGTCCTATCCTAGGTGATTTAGGGAAAAAGTCTTGTGATAGGTGATTAGGAAATGTTCCTGACTTTGATGCCCAACTGATAAGGAACTAGTCAAAGCTTAAAAAGTCCAAAGATTCTTGGTTCTCCTATGCCGTAAGTATCTGACATGGTCCCTAGACAAAGCCAAATGTTGTACCCAAAATTAAAAATTTTGCTTCATTAAGGTATTTTGAAAAAATGATCAAAGTCTTGTAGAAATTATCGAAAAAATGTGAAAAAATGGAAATTTGCATGTCACGCATGTGGGTCAAAAACTCAATTTTCAAAATATGACGGTCTGGGTCTCTTTGGAGCGAAATTATCTACAAAACCCAGATCTCAATTTTTTAGCCCTACTTTTTAGGAAATTTTCTAAAAATAGACTTTTTCTAGGTGTTTTGGGTTTCTTCTCAAACATATAGTGGCAAAATTTTCTAAAAAATAGAAAATTTCTAAAGATAGAATTTTTGTTTCCAGGGCTCAAACTAATTTTGATTGGTTGAAAATACTTCCCAATTAGGCTAGTCCAATCAGAAATGTCAAAATATTAGTTTTTCTCTAGTGGGTCTATCTTGCCTTTTCAAATGCTAAAACAGGAGCTCCAAGGTCATCAATGGTGGATGGTCAACTACCAGGCATCAGATTCAAGGTCTTAAACACTGCACTGATCGAGAAATGGCAGAGGATGCTCAAGGAACGAAGAACGAAGGAGGGGAATCTAAAAATATTGAAAATGGTGAAAATTTGTCTATTTTAGGCGCCCCTGTTTAGTCAAGGCGCCTAGCTATTCATGCCTTAGCATATTTTTCAGTACCCAACAATCGAAGCATGGTCAACGGTGAAGTTAGGCTGCCGATCGAAGAGCAGAAAGTGAGGAGGCTTTGGCATTCATTATTCACTTTTTGCAGGTTGGCATCCAGAAGAAGAAAAGTATCTTTTTCTTCTCATTGAGATTTGGAGGCCAAAACGTAGTGCATTTTTAGTATTCTTCATGGATTCGGGATTGGGAAGCATAGAAGCATGCTTTTTCATGGTCCAAACTTCTAGTGCATCACATTTCAGAAATAGGTGGTCAATTTTTTTAGTTTTCATCAATCTGGGTCTACTTGCTTTTTACTCCTCTTAAAGATTGGGAAATTTTATATTTCCAAAAATCTTCTTTTCGGCACTTTTTTCGAGAAACCCTCAGTGTTTTCAAAATCTAGCGAATTGGGTCTCATCAGAATGCGATTGTCTACAAAACCCAGACCTCAACTTTTTTTCGGCAATCTTCTTTTTGGAGAAAAATCAACACCTTTTGTGGCAGTGAAGATTTCCAAGAATAGAACTAAAAATCAATAGTTAACTTGATGCCTATTCCAAGTTAAGCTTGCTATTCTTGTCTCATACTTATCTATTCTTTGTGAAATAGGAAAAATCAAGTTGTAATAGTTGCAACTTTCCCTGTTTTTGCTTTCAGCAGGTTGTTAGCTAGTTTCATGTTTTAGTTTTAGTTTTAGAAATAAAGCTTGCGAGTTGGCAAGTTTGTTGTAAAAGCAAGGAGATTTTAGGGTTCCCTACTCCTCACTTGTGTATAAATAAGGGCAGCCTTGCCCATTTTTCTTTAATCGTTATTTTGATAACAAAATTGTTGAGCCTACTTTTTCTTGCAACTTTGTTATTTAGTGTCTGTTCACTTAGTGTAAGAGCAAGTTTGCATTCCTACCTTTTGCTGCAAATCATTGTTCAGTTTATGTGTAATCTGTGTCAATTGTATTCTGGTTTGATCGCTAAACTGTAATCTTGTTACTGCTACAAACTTGTTGTCCTAGAAGTGTAATCGTTGTTAGAAATTTGAGAAAGGAAATCTTATGCCTACTTTGCTTTGATCTACTGTCTCATGTTTTCTTTTATGTGTTTTGCTTATATATAATCTTTATTTCAGCTTGTGTCTAAAAGTACAATGAGTCTTCGAGTGTGCGTTGGAGGAAAGTTTATGTGAGTTTTTGTGTTGAATCATTCCTCGTTTACTTCTAACACTCAAGCTCTGAGTTTACTTGAGTTGCTAGAAGCGTCATTAGAGTAGGCCTAGTTGTAGTTGAAATTCTGGAAAAGGGAAAACCTCAGCTACAATGCTAGAGTTTCATAACCTTGTGCTCTTAGCTGAGAACAAAAAGATTGGCAAATAGTTTAGTTTACTTTCTTTAAGCATCATCAGTGAAGAGGGAGCTTCCCCTCCTAATTTGAAGAGCAGTTAATTTGTGCATAGCTGTCCGTTTCTAATCCACATTCTAGAGGTGGGAATTGAAACGCCAACAGTACTATGTTGCCTCTTATTTTTATGGTACAGGCACATAAAAGTCAACTGATTTAATGATGTGACTGACAAACAATTCAGTATCAAATGCACTAATTATATTAAGCATCAAATAAAACATTGGGCAAGTATTTTCTCTTTCTACTCTAATTTACAGCATACGAACCATATGGCATAACACCGTTATCCATTATTGAGCAATCAGCAGGATGAGATAGGCATGTCCAAACTGAATCTGTCTATTGAAGTAAACTTATTGTTTGACAATTAAAGCCAACAGGAATATGTTTCCAATCTCTATGGCAAAGTTGCACAATTAACTATGGAATAATTTCTGATGTTCAAACCCAAATCACAAGACTTCACTCTATACACAAGGGTTTAAAACAAGAAAAAAAAACATTTAAGAAATCTTAGTTGGATCTTGGGACTAGTTAGTGGTATATATCATTTATTAGTAGGTAAAAACACAGATCTATCCAGGAAAAAATAAATCAGGATTATCTAACTGAAAAATCTTCAATGGAGAGCATTTGCAAGATCCATATTAACTCACAGTTAACACCTTGAGCCATAATCTTTGTAGGGTTTACTCATATCACATCTTCATTTAGCTGCTGGATAAAAGAACAGTTGTATGTTAGATTTTGAATAGGATGGAAAATCACCACATTTTGTAATATAGTTGAAAGTATGTCTTCTATTGGCAAAGTAAGCTATATGATGGCATATCCTCTATATGGGTAATTTCCTCCGCAAGCAACTCTCTTTCTAGCTGAGCGCGAGTGGACTTCAAAACAGCCTGGAAGGTAATGTGGTTAGCATATTAGGTATGCAAAATAGTATCATGGTAGATCAAATGAGATATCAATCTGATGAACAAAACCAACTGAATGCCAGCCAACAAAAAAATTATTATGTGAATGGAGATTCATTTTTACATTGAAGTCCATGTAAGAAGCATGCATCGCAAGCCATTGTGCATCCATCACTTCAAATGCAACACAGTAAAGTATATCAAATGCCCACTCATCTTCTGCAATTACAAATTAATCAATCAAATGTTGATCTTAAAGCGCAGAGTTTATCAAATTTCCAGTCACCTACAAGAGCACAATGCCACTGCAACAATCTCAACTTAAAACTAGAGCATATTCCATGCATACCAAACACAACTACTCTAATATTCTGTTATACTGTGGCGGCTGTGTCAGTAAAGTCATCTGCTTAAGTACAATCTTGCTACTTGAAAATAAATGCCTAAACAATCCAATGTAGAGTTTTAAGAAGACAGACCTGATAGAATCTTCAAGAATACTAATCCTGCTGTAGTGCTAGGCCTTGCTGCAAATGTTATATATCTGTTAATCCAATTGGGACGAGTCTTGTGGAATTAAAAATAATAATACAATGTTAATATATTTTTCCATATCAAAAGATGACATGTGACATAGTTACTACTGTATGCTGACATTTAATGTTGCAATAGACCACAACTGCCATCATTTGGCAATGAGTCTCAAAGATACAATTCAAAAAAATAAAATTTTAGAAGCAAGTTTAGAGCATATCAATCGGAATCAATATATAATCAGATAGACTCTTGATTCATTACACAAAAGTAATGAGACATTCATGCTTTGTTAATATTACCATGAAGGAAATGCAATTGATCAAGAAGAATACACACCCGATTGAAGATCTAGCATTTGAATAAGCATGAATGTTATGTTTACACCAGCTATAGCAAATGGGTATTCCCACACAGATCTATCACCTGCCTGCTTTTGAAGCAGACGCTGAAATGATCTCTGCAAAAAATGTTTGTAGAGAATTTCATGTCATGCTTGAGGATTTCAATGAAAAATTGTTCTACCTTTATTGTTACATATAATATTCAACGTAGAAGAGTCACTGACAGTTAAAGCTGAAAACTTTTAAGTGTCCAGTTAAACTTAGAATCATGAACCATTAAGTTAAAACTTGAAACCATAAACTATGCACTTAAAAATCGAAACCATTTAACTGTGCAGTTAAAATAAAAGACCATAATGAGAACTAAAGTTTTTAAGGCTAAACATATCAACAAGAGCCCTATATGCCTGTTTATTCAATATCTTTATAATTTGGAGACACATCAGATTAACATATGCAGGATTCAATGTTCTCAAATCACTTTGAGAGAATCCAAAACAAAAACCTCTGAGGCAAGAACAAACAAATTGAAAGTTATAGCTCTTGCAAGAACAAACAAATTAAAGTTATAGCTCTCAAGTATAAGAAAAAACATACATATCTAATGTTGCACGAAGTTCTTAGAACATGAGGATGCAAGGAAATATCCTTGGAACATCTGAAATTTTTCAGAGAACTTAATAGTGGGAAGGTTCAGAGGCAGGCAGGGGCAGAGACATGTATTAAACATTTAGAAGACAAGAATTTCATTATTTAATGACTAATCATTGTATTATCATTTATTATCATACAATTTGAAATCAGAAAATCCTAAATGCATCAAATCTTACTTCTAGCTTCACAATCTCTTTATTTGATATAAATTGATGAAATTCAAGATGGAAGAAAATAAAAAGAGAATGAATCATCACATCACATTTGAGAATTGATAGTTATGATACTACATTAATTGAAGTGACAATTTAATTTCCTCCTACACCTGAAGCATTGACAGAATTGACATGAATGTTTTCCAGTCCACTAACCTGTCCTAATTTGTGCACTACATCTTGTCTTGAATTGCTAGAAATCAGGCATTGCTTTAGCAATTTATTGGGCTTCATTGGTTTTTCCAGTCCTTGTGCAATTTATTATTTGTGCATGCAACATATTGAAAGATTCCCAGTGAAGCTTGTCCTTCCGCTTTAATCCTTACCTCAATGCAGTCCTCTCCATTGAGTAGTTCCTCCTCTGCAGTCCTCACAACATTGTCTATAAACACCCCCTCCTCAATTAGAATCTTTTATTTTCCATCACCCACAATAGCTGCAAATTAGTGTTGATGTTATTTGAGCAGCGTATGTAGCATTCTTCCAGCGATCTCCTTTATTATGATAAATTAAATTAATAGCCTTTGTCTATTTAATTTATTGAGTGTTCAAGAGGCACGATTTTTGAATAGTCATCCTTATTTGTTAAAGCCGACATATGTTATGAAGAGACATCATTAACTACCTTTAACAAAGAGTCACAAATGAATGAAGAGATACAATTTATTAAGGCCGACTTCCTTCCTCTCAAGGGCGCGACTTTCTAAAAGACGTGTTCTCTCTTTTGGATGTACTCTTTCTTGTGGCCGACCTGTTTGGGAAGAGACATGTCATTCTATCTATGTTGTATATATGTTCGATGGTATTCTCCTTGTAGATCATCAAGTTAAGTTCGATTGTATCTATCATAGTCTAAGTGCGAATTCATCAAGGCAGTTCTGTGTTGAAAGCCTGAGTTATTCTTCAGCATTCTGTGTTCTCTTATTGCTGTGTTGCATCATCTCTTGATGCTTGTATTTGGGCCTGTATCTTGCCCTATTGTAAGATCATTCTAGTGACAATTCAATATATAAGTGATATATTGTTGCTAGGTTTTTCTCCCTCAAGAGGAGGGTTTTCCCAGGGTATCTGCTGTGTTATTGTGTCTGATTTGAATTAATTTCTGTGCATACAATCTGATCATTAAAATTTACAATTAGCATGCAAACTTTCTTCTAAGAAGATTACTTTTGTTTTTCCATAAGTCACAACCACCATTTTTTTAATCTAAGTGTCTGCTTTGATGCAAGTTGCTATGCATCTAAACCAGTACTCAATTTTGAAACGCTTCAAATCCAACACCGAACAGGAGTTGAAGATGATGCACTCAACAAAGATACTTGACTCATCAACTCCTAACTGAACCATTTTTCAAATACAAAGATCCCAAATCAATTTTCAGAATTTGCAATTCTCAATCCTTGATCCTCCTTGTGATGTAGTTAGCTTCAGCTGCCCTACTCTGATATATTTAGCAATTGGAAGCTTACCAAGTGATGCTTCTTCATCTGTCTCAATTATGCCCAACTCTATACTACAATGATGTCCTTGAAGAGTTGTTATTGTGCTTGCCTCAACTTGTATTCCAAGATAGTCCTTCAATGCCATAATAAGGTTGGTACCATTTGTATGCAATAGCATACCGCCCAAACCCTATTCTATTGCCTCAAAATACCCTTGAGCTGCTTGTACTACCATAGCCAAAATGTCATGGATGCCTCACCATCTTGGAGAGAAACAAGTATGTTTTCCAATCCAAGAAATTAATCATTGTGTTGTACCCAAACCAAATTTTTTGCTTCATCAAGGCATTTTGCTTAAAACAGTCTAAACTTTGCTAAAATGATGTAAAATACATTTTTGGGCAATATCAAGCATGGAGTTTTTGTCAATATTTTGTCAGTCGAAGTCAATTTTATTGATCAGAACCTGAAACAGAGACTCAGAATGGAGCATTTCACGATGGAGGAGCGTCTCACGACAGCATTTCACATTGCACACGATCATTTCAGTGATCGTGATGATGTTTTCAAAGGTTAAATTATGAAGATTTCTCAGAGGAAAAGCAAAAAAGCGCACCTGTAGCCCAGGGGCGCCCTTCTTTTTTAAGGTCAATATTTTGTTGAAAATGCTCATAAATATAGTCAATCTCTTCAGAATTGGTCTAGTTATCCGATGAGCTATCCAGCAAAGCTTTCCGAGACCCACAGTTCTGGCAACTGGCGACAGAAGTTGAAATTCCTAAAGTTCCAGATATGAGAAATTTGTCCTTTTCAGTGAAAAGCACGCCTATAGTTTAAGGGCGCCCATCTTAAAGGGGGGGTAAATTCTGGTGTTTCTGGTAGCGGATACAATCAATCTGTTCTCGACTAATCTACTTATCCGACGAGATATCAAACGCAGTCATCCGAGTCCCAGAACTCCGGCAGCAGTCGTCTGAAGATGGGCTTATAATGGAGATTTCACACCTCAGAGCATCTTCGTTGCGTTTCCAGTGCAACTACAGCTCAGGGGCACTGGTTAAAATGACCCTTAAGATGGAAAAATTTGTAGACGAAGTCTTCCTGACGTCAGTACTACTCTAGTTCAGCTCCGTGATGCACCATCCTGCCTGTCGATCCGACATTCCAGGTGATCATAGCAGAAGTTCTGCCAAGCACGTAATTTCACGGGCGGACCAACATAAAATTTTCAGTATATTTTTACAGTCCAGAGGCGCCTAGCCTTTAGGCCTGTCAAATGAGGTCGTTCGCGTTCGAAGTCTTCACGAGACTTGAGCGTAATTACTTTATCTATTCAACGAGCCTAGCCATCAGCCTTCAGGATTTGGCAAACGCTCGTACGTGCGAGGTCTTTGGCAAAATGCTGAAGAGTGAAGACATCCGGAAAATGGCCAAGTATGGAGCGGTTATTTTAAATAAAATACGCACTGGTGTTTTTGAGGTCTTAGAAGCAGTTTTCTTGCTTCGTCACCTCTAGAGACTTCTCTTGTGAGTCCTTCTGGCTGTCCGTTAAAAAAAACGTGGCTCGAATCGGGTTATCCCAGCTCCAGATATCAGAGGACAAAGTAGGGTATTTGGTTGAGAGTTCAACTTTCGTCAAAATGATGTCAATGCAACTGAGAGCCAGGGGCGCTTTTACTTTTGAGGCCCTTAACGAACTTTTCAGATGCCTTGTGTACAGTCGTTGGATGGAGAATAAGTTCAGGCATGCAGTGAGCTTCGTTTCCTGTCAGCAGGGTTCGCCGTTGGTCGTTGGCAGCCGTTTGAAGTGTCAGATGGCAGTTTGAAGAAATGGTTAAGTCTGGAATCCGTAAATGAATTTAATCAAGGGCGCCTAATTTTTCAGGGTGTTAAATGATGGATTTTGCAGTAGTGTCTCCCAGCAAACATTTCTTCCTTGTTCAGTAGACTTTCCGATGAATTCTTCAGCTCAGTCTCAGCATCTCCCGGTCACTCAGAAATCAGTGTTGAAGTTGGCCAGTCATGACTTTTCTATCAGCTATAAAATAGGAAGTTAAGAAAAGTTAGAATATCTTGAGCAAATGGACGCCTATGTGCTCAAGAGATGACTTTTCGGAATCGGTGAAGTCTAATGGTGAATCCTAAAGCTTCATTTGAATTGTCAGCTGAAGTATTTTGCAATTTTAGCATTAAATAGCGATTTTCTATTTTTGGCGCCTTTGCTAATTGCATAATGAATATTTTATTATTTATTTAAATTCAAACTTCCAGTCAGTGGCAGTGAAACTGAAAAGGGGCCAATCAGAGATCTTTTATTTTAGTCAGGGTTTTGAATTCTTGCAGTTCACCAGTTGGTGCGAATTTCCTCTTATTTAAGCATGGCGTCACCTTTATATTATTCACAAAGCTTTAAGAGAAATCGAATTCATCAAGAGGAATTCATATCTTCAAGAGAAGTTCGAATTTCTTCAAGAAGCAAAGGCGCATCTTCAAGGGAAATTCATATTTTGAAACAAAGACGTATTTCTTCAAGGCGAATTTTATCAAGAGAAATTTGTGGTTTTATCAATTTTCAAAAGCGCGCATCTTCAAGGGAAAAGATTCATAGTTTCAAACAAAAATTCGTATTTCTTCAAGAAATTCATAGAAATTCGTATTTTCTCAAGTCAAAAGAAATTCGCAATTCTTCAAGAAACAAAGGCGTTTTCCTTAAGTAAATTCGTAATCCTTCAGAGATCAAATGGCGAATTCTCAAACTCCAGAGTAATTCGTATTTTCTTCAAAAGGCAAATTCGAATTTCTTCAGAACAAAGGCGCAAATTCGAAGGAAAATTAGTGGTTTTCAGTTTACAAAGGCGAATTCTTCCAATTCAAAGGCGAATTCCTCATCAATTTCCAAAGGCGATTTTATTTAACATATCTTTTTGCAGGATCAAAGTTCACAATTGTCAGCAATTTGAAGAATTCAAGGGCAATTTTCATTGAAGAAGAGCATCATAAAAACGTCTTTTTTCCTCCTTGAATCTCAGATTTCTCTCAAATTCCATTTCGCATGTTCCTGAAATTGGCGAATTTGACAAGTCTCGGTATCTGGATCATTTTCATATAATTTCCTCGAGTTAAAATTGTGCGCTTGATTTTTCAGGAATTTTTAACTTTAGAACATTCGTTCTCGAGTTACTAATTTTCTCAACTGAAAAGTCTTTGTACGATTGAGTAGAAGTCATATTTTCGCATATCTGACGTTCTGGGTTGTCTTAGAATCCCTTTCTGGACAAAACCCATATCTCAAATTTTTCGCTGAAAATAACTCTTCGAAAGGCTATTTTTAACTCTCGCAGGCTATTTTTAGCTTCCAGAAATCTTGTCAGAATATAGTCGAGTTCACAGTCAACAGGCGAATTTTTCAGAATGCAGTTCACTCAGCTCGAATATAGGACCAAAACAGTCCTTACTCATGATTTCCTCAGGTTGGTTGAGACAGATCTTCACAAGGTGTTGCTAGAAGCAGTTCTTGATTCTGTTAAGATCAGAGCTTCAATTATTCAAAATATTGAGCAGTCTGGTTTACTAGAGGCCGCTTCCATACCTATCTCCGTTCATTGTGTTGAATTCGTGATGGCTTGTATTAAGCATTACAATTCTACTACTCGTGAGATAGTGTCAGTTGATGGACGAGTCATTTGCAGTCTCAAGCCTCTAGACATTGAAAGGAGTTTTGGCATTCCTCAACACCCAAACAGTCTGGTTATTTCCATGGAGCAGTGTGAGCAGGCATTTGATGCTGATGTGGACAAGTGTCAGAAGAAGATGGCAGAAAGATGGTTAAAACAAGCAAAGAACAGATTGCCAAACAATGTGGGTCGGGAATACAAGGATGAGGCGCGATTCTAATCACACTCTTGAATCGTGTCTCAGGTCAAGCACATGCAAATGTTTTCCAGCCTTGGATGTATTACATTATTGGTCGCATCATTTCTGGGCAGGAGCATTATGACTGGGCATCCTTCATCAGCGATATTCTCCACAACAGATCACCGGTTTCCTAGTTGCTCGTGAGTTTCACATGTGTTCGTATCTCGTGTACTTGATCGCTTATCAGGGTCAGTTCTGAGGACTAAACACCGTGGGCATTCTCAGTGTTCAGAAACTCTACCAGTATTATGATCAGCTTGAGTTCACTAGGGCTGAATATCATTTCAAGCGTGTTCATGAGGCTTTTCTGACTTATATAGTGAGAAATTTGGACCGGGAGTTGCACGTTCGTATCTCGGCAATTGCTAGGGCAGTGATGGATGGATGGGCAGATTGGTTTATTCAATTCCCGACATACACCTACATCCAAGTATACGGGTTTACAGGAAATCCAGCTATGCTTCCACATTATCCTTCGGATAAGACAATCTTTCAGGAGTTCCTGAGATAGATGCATGATGTTCATCGTCTTTTACGCCGCAGGCATAGACCATCTCTCAACTTTCCTTTTCAGTTTGGAATGTATTGGTGCAAGTCGGCAATTGATGCTAAAATTGCAGGACAAGAGCTTGAGAAATATCATCTTAAGTATCTTGTGGAAGCATGTGCCTATGATCTTTCAGGTCATTATACAACTCGCCTTGCTGGAGGTACATATCACGAGCCTTCTATGGAGGATTACTGGGCAAATTGCGCAGATGACTTCGAGGTTCGCAGACGTAGTTATGGCTGCTTCTCTCTCTCACAAATTTATGTTTTCTTGTCAGAAGATGTGGGAGGTTTATCAGATGATGAGGGAGAAGTTCTTCCTCAGTTTTTCAGAGAGCAGGTTGATACACAACCGTTGCCAGCAGTTGATTGGTACGCCAAGGAATATGCAACGGTCAAAGAGAGGTCAAGTAGAGTTATTCAGAACAGTATACTTTACCTCGACAGAAGAAGACAAGGAGGGTAAGTGTTCCTAGAGCAGAGCCGCCAGTAGTGGTGAATCCTTCGCTACCTTCCTCGTCAAAACCTAAACAAAAGAAGAGGAGTAACCCTCCCAAGAAAGGTCAAGCACCAAACAATGCAAATGGCAAGGCGCTTGCCACTGTTACACACACGGAGCCTGGCAGGCAGCCAGTTGAGAGGCCAGTTCAGAGTTTGCCAGTGCCTGAGGTTCAGCCTCAAGTTCCTACACCAGTTTCAGAGCCGTCACCAACCCCAATTCTCATTGAATTGGATTTAGATTCTCCACCTTGCAGTGGGTCTTCTACACGTTCACTCTCGTCGCAACCTCCTGTTGCTAGTACCGACCCTTCTAGTAGCATTAGCCAAGACCAATCTTGGATCGAAGCTCAGCTAGGAAGGAAGAGGAGGCAGCCATCCTATGTCCTTAATCATTCTGATTTTGATGAGATTTATCAGGATGCGCCAAACAAGAGGGTCAAGAACATGGTCCACGTTGAGAGAAATACTGACATGGAGATCGTGGTTGAGACTGCTGTACCTCCACAGGGGAAGAACTTGGCTGAGTTGGAATCTCAAGAGTTCGAGGTTATCACAGTCAACCTTGGTCATAGCACACGCCAAACTCAGGTTGATCTCCTACAAGTTGCTACAGACAGTGCCAGGGATAGGATACTGAAGGATGGAGAAGATAAGGCAGCCCTCAAGGCTGAAATTAGACAGCTTCGTCAGTATATTTCTAGCCTTGTGCATAGACCAGATGCCATTAACACACTCCCACCGATGCTTGAGCCTCTAGCAGAGAAAAGTCAACTTAATCACTTAGTTCCATATGGCAAGCGTTTGGATGAATGGGAGGAGGAGTTCGTTGCTAGAGGCCGTGCTATGCTCACAGAGTTATATCAGTTGCGGTACAATGCATGAGAGCTTCGTCTTCGTCTTCAGGATGAGGAGCGAGATATGGCGATTAACAAACCCCAAGATGAGATTATGATTGCTCACCTGAGTGTGGCATATGATGCAGTCACAAATGCAGAGGATAGAGAAGCTATCTACTCTTGGAAAACACAATTGGTTTTCAGAGCAAAGATAGAAGACACTTTGGCATCAGAGTTGGCTGAGAGTAGAGAGCACGTCACTAGTGCACTCCAGTTTGTGAGGACTCTAGTATCTCGCTTACCGTGTTGATATCAGATCGAGGGTGGTGCCTACGTGGAGCTTACCGATGTTCAGTCAGAGCTCCAGGCACTCGTTCATACTATTTTCAATGGGGAGACTATTGGCTGTAAGGTTACTCAGCTTACAGTCATGTCAGCATTATTCGATGAGGCAACTAGGAGCAGAGGTGAACTTCAGTCTCAGATCACAGCTGGTGAGGATATGCTGCATCGACATAGCGTTCTTCGACAAAGTCTCATAGCTCCAGATAGTGATGCAGTTAACAATCTCGTTGAGGGATTGGTTGCTCGGGATCACGGACAGTAAACTTCAGTTCCCACCTCTCAGGATAGACATTACACACAGGAGTTAAACTTGGCGTTACTTTCTCAAGTTAACTCGCTGTCTTGTCTCATGCATATCTATCCTGAGATTAGCTTTACACACTTGGAGTTTCATTTAGGGTTTTACGTTAACTGATGGTAGTCTTCCAGTTAACTCGCTTTCAATAAGGACGTGCATGCTTGCATAGTTGTCCATTTATAGACTAGGTGTTTCGGTTAACTGATGGTAGTTTTCCAGTTAACTGTATAGTTTACTTTATTAGGGCTTAGCAGTAAATCTTGCATGCATTGCAAGACTGTAGATGACTCAAGGTGATTTTAGGGTTCCCTACACCTTGATGTATATAAATAAGAGCTTTTGCTCATTTGTAAATAACTTTTGCTTGAGAGAGAAATATATGCTGCGCCTACCTTGCCCTCAATATTGCTCTTTTGGTATTTGTTCATGTGTCTTTACTATTATGATTAAATGTTATGCCACATAGGGTTTCATGCAATTGTAATGGTGAATTCTTTCCATAGTTTAGAGAAATCTGTTTTGTGCGTCTTTACTATTATGATCAATTGTTATGCCACATAGGGTTTCATGCGATTGTAATGGTGAATTCTTTCCATAGTTTAGAGAAATCTGTTTTGTGCTTAATAAACTTGTTCAGATTGAGATGATAGTTGCGCCACCTTGCCTTCAAGTAGAGAATCTGCACTTGGTTATCGTGTGTTGTCGTGAACAATAAACTAATTCGGATTGAGATGATAGATGCGCCACCTTGCCTTCAAGCAGAGAATCCGTATTCAGTTTATCGTGTGATGTTGTTACCAATAAACTTGTCTAGATTGAGCTGATAGATGCGCCACCTTGCCTTCAAGTTGAGAATCTATACTCGTTTATCGTCTGATAGTCAAACCTTGCTCCGTTTCCTCATGCTCTGTTTTCTTGAGGAGATTGGATAGAATTTAAGTAATTAAGTTTAGTTGTAGTTAGTGGATCTGCAAAACCAGAAAATACTCAGCTGCAACGTATAGTTTTTTCGAGAAAGCCTTGTACCTCTACAGCTGAAACAAAAAGACAAGACATAGTTTAGTTTATTTCCCTTTGCAAGTATTTTTGTCAAAGCACAACGAGGGAGCTTCCCCTCCTAATTTGAAGAGCACTCATTGCGTAGTGTGCATAGGCTGTTCATAGCAACTCTCACTCCAGAGGTGTTAGTTGTTACGCCAACACATTGTACACTCTTTTTGCCCAACCAGGGGATGAAAACCCTTAGCAACTGTACCTACAAATACTCTTTCAAAGAAAAAAGCTGCAACCTTTGTAATTGATGCCCACTCACTAACAAGTTGTTCGATACTTGTAGAGAAGATGAATATTTCCCAACATGTGTCATGTATTTCAACATTCCTCAATCTTTAATCAGTGAACATACCAATGAGGCCTTTCCGACTATCTTTAAAGTAGCAGTCACTTGGATTACCTTCCTCTGATTGCTGGTCATACACAGTTCTATGAGGTTTGACTATGTTCCCGTAGGATAGAAAAATCCTCATAGTTTGCATTATATGCAAAAATTTAGGAGCATAACGATCTCCTTCTAGTGTTTATATATCCATGGACTCTCTACTCCTATCAGCACCAACATGATAAGTAGGTGGCTTCTTACAAAAAGAATTATTCTGCTGTTCAAAATCAGCAGTAGGAGCAAGATGAAGTTGTGCCTTTGTTGTACCAAGTATCTTGGAGTCCCCAACTTCTCTTGCTGTTTCTATGCATATCATTTCAGCCTCATGACATTGGCTGATTGTGATCATATCAACATGAAGTATAGCTGCCAATTGATTTTTATTAGCCCAAACAACCTTGTAGATGACTTTCGGATCACCATTGTGACTATCTCCATTAGGCCATCATTTATAATCTTATCTTCAAGTGTGGGATTGTAATGTCCCTTTTGGGCGAGCAAGAGAAATAAGAGGGAAAAATAATATTTTATCATTTTGATTTTTGGCACACTAGGGAAGGAGGTTAAATAAGATTTAAATTTGAATTTTGGCACGTAAGTTATTTTAATATTTTATTTGGAGTGGGCGACCCCTTTGGGAGTTATAAGGAGGGAAAAAAATTAAAAAAAATAATATAAAACTGAATTGGGGTTTGGCACCCAATTGAGGGGATAAAAATTTAAATAAAAAACAAAATTAAAAGGGGAAAAGTGGCACCCAAATTGGGCCGACCTATTTGGAGAAATAAGGAGTGATTGCTATATAAACTAAGTCATTTGGAGGTTTTCATGTCATGGGAATTATTCTACTTTTTCAGATCAGCAATTATTGCAGCTATTCCAAGGATGAAAACCCTTGTGAATAATAGAGGAGTTGGACGAAAACCTAGCTCTTCAAAGGAGGACTTCATGACGGAGTTTCACTTGTGCTTCAATGGAGTTTTATGCAAGATTTTCATGCTCAGATTTTCATATCAGCCTAAGTGACTTGAGGAGGGCAGATTTGGTGTTGTATTGACCTAGGGTTTCACCCTAGAGATGAGCGCCCAAGTTGCAAGAGGAGCACTTTGTTTGGGAAGGGTGTAATTGGCAAGTTTGGAGGTTGTTGACAAGTTTTCAAGGGTTGCAAACCCTACATTCAGACCAGCAGGCCAGCGCACCCTTGTGGTAGTGTTTTGAAGACACATATTTGCATTCATCATTGCATTTTTTGTGAGCTGGAGCAAGTTCGTCCATCTAGGGTTAGTTTAGGTCATCATTCATTTCATGTTTTGGTTTGTAAGTGGGGTTTCTTCATATCAGCAAACTATTGTACATTGTTGGACATGTTTGGAGCCTATTTTTGTGGTGAACTTGCATAAGTAATAGGTCTGATTTTGTAGCAGCGGAACTAAATACACTTGTAATCAGAATTTGCATGTTTTGGGTGGACAAATTGGTGCTATATATTGCTGGTTACATTCATACTTAATGTTAGATGTGTTCATCATATTCTTTGAAGAAATTGGATGAGTTTATGTTGTTGTTCATGCTTGTTTCATCCTAGAAATTTTATATCAACAACTAGGGTTTTTAGCAAAAATTTTAAAGTGCAAAAATTAGGGCAGAAGTTTGCGTTTCAAAAATCAGAAAATTCATCAATATCCTAGTTGGGATATTTCAGTGGTATCAGAGATTGGATCTTGCCATCCTAGAAGGTTAGATTGTATGATGCAGTTGGAATCATGGGTTCTGAATTTGATGATATAGTGGTTGCTCATGAAAGATACCTTGCACTTCCACAAGAGGTTAGAAATGATCTCTCCTTTGGTTGCTATATGGAGTATTGGAGGGACAATAGCAAGCAAAAGAGGAAATTAAAGAAGCATGAGCAGCCAAGTGTTAAGGACATTTTGAATAATCTTCAACAAGAATTTATGTTGTCACAAAAGAGATTAGCTCGTAGCTTGCAGCGGTATGGAGATTCCCTATCAAGACAATCTAGGCTCTATAGCAACTTATCCACATCTGAAATATCCTTAAATCTCTACAAGGAGTTTAACAAGGGTTCTAAATCAGCAGTCATTGATCAACCTATAGGTGAACAAGGTTCTAGAACCACCATTGAAGAAAAGCATGTTGAAAACGTCCAAGTGATAAAAGAAGAATCGCTTCCTTGTAATCAGCCACATGAAGATATGGGTACTACTAATGACCCATCTCTTGAGCATGCATCACCACATTATCTCTACATCATGGTGGCAAGGAATGTGATGAGCAAAAGGTCTTGGGTATATTGGATCATAGCCCTTTTGTGTGGCATGATAGAGAAGTTCGATTTAGTGTTGAGAAAGATGATGTGGAAGGATGTGTGGAAAAGAATATTATTTTCAAGGAGCTGGTTTGTTACGATGCAGCTCTAGCTTCAAAACAAAAATTAGATGAAGAAGATGTCAAATCAGAAAAATGGTCACCTATGAGGTGGTTTTCACATGAAAATGTAGATTTCAAGTATGAGATGGATCATACAACTTTTGAAACAGCCAATGAGGGTATGCATGGAAGGATGCTCATGGGACAAAGATACACACAAGGTATGCCATTTCCTGGTAATTTTGATGGTTCTTGTTTCATGCACATGATCACATTTGATGACTACCTATTGGAGTTATATGAGAAACATTTTGTTGAAGAGCTGATCATAAAGCCTAAAGGATGGCCTAGCAAGAAGATCCTACAATTTGACAATGTATGGTTTGTCATGGATATTACACCTTGGAATTGGTTTGAAACTATGGGACTCACATACAAGGATGAACCAAAGATTTTGAGAGCTAATGATAAGAATGCAACACTTAAATAAGATGAAGTTGTTCTCATATGCTTTCAGCAGGATGAGGTTCATCAGCCAATAAGGAGTACAAGTTTCTTCATAATGACCACAAGGAAGAAGGGCATGCTATCACAGGATGTGCCAAAGCAGTGGTGATTGATCAGATTTATGAAGGTGATGTTGAAGACAAATCAGAAATGTTGCATGAAGATTTTGGGTCTCATAAGTCACATCACTTAAAAGGGCAATTGAAGGCAAATGAAGGTAAGATTGTGGCAGCCCTAGCTCATTTTGATCATGTTCATAAGTTGATTGCAGGTTTGTGTTGGAAGGCTCTAGGGAATCATGCAGGTTTTGAAAGAGGTATATCTCTCGATGACTTGCATGAGCTCAATGAGGCTTTGGTGGTAGAGAAGTCAAACTACCTACACTTACTTGCTGACGGAGATCATCTCCTCACACTTGGTGAGATATACTTGGATGTTTTGAGAAGAAAAGAAGTGGAGGAAGGACAGAGAGGATCCCAAGATGAAGTCATTGTAGACGGCCATGTTAATAAATAATTATATTGTAATCGACCGTACTAATTAAATAAATGTTGTAGTCGGTCGTACTGGGAATAGATAATAATGGAATAAATAAATAATGTTAGTCTTCGGGATTAGTTAGCACTCGGGATTAGTTGGTACTTGTCAGTTGCCGACGGTTGGTGCTCTCAACTGACGCCGGTTAACTATTTATGTTGCTGTATGGTTCGTAGTCGGGTGTGTGTTGATATGATAATGCAATACTGCAAGTACATGAATAAAGACTGCAATGCTTCATATACATTTGTTCTGTTCTGTGAATGCTTTTACATACTCAATGACATAGTGTTTCTAGTTTACTTCTATAGTGTATTGAATTACCATTATTGGAGTAAACATTTGGCACCGTTGCCTGAGCGGACTAGGGCATCACTCATCATGGTAGCGTAATGGGTCAACCGGCGGAAGAACCTGTAAATGCTAATGAGGAACAGGAAGACCTATTGACTGAAGATTTTATCAACCTGTGGAAGATATCTTTACGAGATCATGTACGTAGGGAATCCCACAGACGGGAGATCCCTGAGGAAGTTATCTGGGATAGGTTGGAAGTGAATGACGAGGTGAAGCGCCTCCTGAATCGTATGCCCAGATTGCTGGCCCATCATTCCATTATTCTGCAAGACCTCCGAGAAGAAGAGGATTGGGAATGCCGAAGGCAGCAAATACTGCAGCGCTACGAAGAACGAACTAAACGAGAAGAAGAAGAACAAGACACGAGCTGGAGACGTACATCTCGTAGTCAACAATGATTGCTTGAACATATTTTAAATGCCCGTACGGTGGAACAAAGACAAGAATCGAGTACCTGAAGGGCACGGGGGACTTCGAGGAAAAAAAGGTTAGTGATCACTCAACTGCAAGAACAAGAAAACCGGCAAAGAAGACTGAAGCAAGCCGGTAAGGAATTAGATGAGGATTTAATTGAAATAAATCGAGCATTAAAAGAACATGAAAATCTAACAGAATAGACACATCCATTGAAAGAGCACCAAAGTTTGGCAGAAGGAAGGGACGGAGAACCCTTCGGCACCCCGTACGTAGGAAGGTATGATCCTTATGAGAACGAAGATGAATTAAGTAGTAGCATCAGACGTTTTCAGGAGTTGTCCTTATCAGACGACAACGGACGGCTGACGAGTGGAAGATCTAAGCCCAGTACCCCAAGGCGGAGAGAGTACCGAAGGGAACCCCAGGAGACTCAAGGTGTCGCGGACGCCGAAGGAAGACGTGGGAGTGACTCGTACGTGGCCGAGAGTGCAAGTGACGCACCGGAACGTAGCGGGGAAACCAGTCTACTTGGGTCCAACACACAAGGAGGACAGCGGGGAAAGATGGCTCATCCGGACTGGCAAAAGTTTCCGAAGTTCATGGGGAATGGGTCAGAAGATCCAGTACGACACTGTAAGACATGTGAAACTATCTGGATAGCCAGCGGATAGGATGATCCCGACCAGTGGCTGAAAGCATTTCCAGCAACACTCAGAGAGAGTGCCATTGATTGGTACTCTGAATTAGATCAAGCACACGAAGCTACATGGAGATTATTGAAGAAAGCATATAAAGAGGAGTTCAAACTCCTACGGGATGATAGCGAGATCGTCACGGAGATATATAATACTAAATAGGGAAAGCACGAGAGTGTGCGGACCTACAACCGAAGACTCAAAGATTTGTTGGGGAAATTGGAGGCACAGCCGACCGATGGGTTGAAGAAAAGATGGTTCATCGAGGGCTTGCTTCCGTCATTAAGAAAGAAAATGAAAGTCGTACCTCCTTCGTCGTACCTGAAGCATACAATCGGGCAATGGACATAGAAAGTGAAAATAAAACATCCTCCCGAGGGAAAAAGAAGACAGACGACGAGGAGAGTACGGATGACAGCGACGGTGAATCCAAGACTGTACAAGCACTCAGGAAAGATATGATGTGAATGATGAAAGAATTGAAGGCCGACAAGGAGAGTACAAGAGAAGCCAGAGAACTGTGGTGTACAGACTGCAATGCGGAAGGTCACACGAAGGCGAATTGTCCCAAGAACTTATTCTGCGATATCTGCCAAGTGATGGGACATTCCGTCAAGGAATGCCCATACAACTTAAAAGCCAGAAGTGCACAAGTACTCTTCACTCATGGAGAGCCGTCAACACCGCCGAACACACCACCAAAGCCCCAGTACAATAGCAATGCATCCCCTGGAGGTTACCGGAGCAACAGAAGTCCGAGAAACATGATACAGTACGATGCAAAAGGAAGGCCCATGATCCAATGCAGGAAGTGCAACGAATGGGGCCACTTCGCCAGGGATTTCCAGAACGGTCAAGGTTCGGGAGGGAGATTGTGTAAGTGGTGTGGACCAGGCGATCATGAAGATAATGAATGCCCTAAGCAAAAGGGTATCCACATGCTGGAAGTAGAAGAACAAGAGGTACTGGAAATCACCAGAGCACAAGCAAAAAAGGCCACTTACCCAGATCCATGTACGGAGACACAAAGGATGAAGGAAGCAAAAACCGAAGTGGAACTGGCGATGGCGAAGGAAAACAAAGTACCTTTGGAGAAGCCAGGAACCTCTCGGCGGTTGGAGGCGGAAACCAACATCGTACGGCAGGTACTACAAACCATCGTACCGATCAAAGTAACTGACCTTCTCCAGACTATGCCGCAGTTGGGATTGGCGATCACAAACGTCATCGGGCATGGCAAGCAACCGCGACTGGAGGAACGGAGGCAAGAATTGGTACTAGAACTACCACCATACGGTGAACAAACAATTGACCCAGTATTGCTCATAGCGAACATCGGGAAGATGCCAGCGGTTGTGCATATGGAGATCAGAGGGAATATCTTGACAAATACTATCGTCAACAAAGGATTGGGAGTCAGCGTACTACCCGAAGACACATGGAAGAGTCTTGGGAAGCCTACACTCTGGCCGCCAACATTCCAACTAGTTGGCGCTGATCAACATGGTATCAAGCCATTGGGAACGTTGATGGCGCAAAAGGTGACAATCGGGACACAACAGTTTTTGCTAAATTTTGTCGTCATTCCATTATAGAGGAAAGCGTACGATGCACTACTTGGGAGAGGATGGCTGATAGTGGCGAAGGAAAATCATAATTGGAAGAGGAACACACTTTTGATCGAGAACAATGAGGGGAAGTATGTCATCGACTTGAAGAACCAGGTCGTGAGCGAAGAATTGGCTTCCTCCGGATCTGAATTGGATGGAGGTGAGTTGGATGTGAACGAGGGAAGGAAAGCTATGGAACCGAACACCGAAGGCGTACTTGAACTCGAGAGTTGTTCGGAGGACGAGACAAGCTCGTTGAATGGCTTGTTTCATTGGTAGATGGAAGACTATGAAGTGTTCCATGAGGAGTGTAACTGTCTTCGTCGGGGAAATCAGGAAGAAGAAGCGAGGGAAAGGCCCGATGAAACACTTCCGGCCCGAGTATAGGAGGTACAAAGGAAAGAGTCTAAAACTAGACAATATGCCAGTCACAAGTTTGAGCAGTGCGAGATGAAAAATTGTAGGTTAAAAATGAAAAGTATAAGAAAAAAAATTAAAAATTAGAAAAAAGAAAAGAGATGGGGAGAGAGAAAAGCGGAAATAAAGAAACTGGTTAAAATTAAAAGGAGGATTGTAGAGAGAAAAGAATATTAGAAGGGAAAAAATAAAAGTATTAAAAAGACGGATATATTGTATGGAGTTATAAAAAATAAAAGAAACGGACTTATGGTAAAAGCGAAGCCGAGCAAGGAAAGAGAATGTAAAATTAAAATTAAAGTGCGAATTGGGACCATCACCCGCCAAGGGAGAAAAGCCGTTGAAGGAAGTAAAAGTCAGCGAAGTATTAAAAGAAGAAGCTTTAGAGTGCAACACAGCGGCCTAGGAGATTATACCACGGCACCAGGGACTTGGCGTGATACATCATTCAGTTAATTTGTACATCGTACGGCATCAAGGACTCCAAACTCAACATCCATTGCCAGATAGAGCAGTCGTACGGCTTCCTAAGTACCGCAAGGTCGTACGAGGTTTTGATAATGCCTCTCAAATCGTTCGGCAAGGATTGACTCCATTCATAAGGCACGAATTGTTTTCTCCAGTCGTACGGCGCTCCTGGTGTCTTGAAATCATACGACATTCAGAACATTTTCAAGTCGCCCCACCTTCAAATTACTCTCAAGTCGTACGGCAATTGGGCAAGGTCTACATCGTACGGCAATTGGGCAATGTTTACATCATATGGCAATTGCAGGTCGGAATTGTTCAAAGTTTCCAGAGCATAGCAAACTTGCAAGTTCTTCATTCTCCAGTGGAACTGCGCACAAAGACTCTAGGCGTACGACATCCTCAGACTCTTGGCATCGTACGACACTCCCAGAGTTTTGACATCGTACGGCTATCACAATCTCAAGATTTTCACATCGTACGGCTTCTTCTCATTCAAGCTTTGGACACCGTACGACTCTCTCAATGTCAGGTTTTTCACAGCGTACGGCTTCATTTTCAAGATTTTGACATCATACGCATTCAAGAAGAGGTCGTACGCTGGAAGAAAGAAGAGGTCGTACGCCATAATGAAGATTCCGTACATTTGAAGAAATCCAAGACTCTACGCCTACACTTGAAGAAATCCGCACGGTTACAGTTGAAGAATTTCGTACGTTGGGAGAGAAAGGCCGTACGTTGGAAGAGAGAGGAGTCCGTACGCTTGCAGATAAGGGAGGCTGTACGCTCAGCCAAAGAAGAGGCCGTACGCTTGAAGAGCAGGGATGTCGTATGCTCTGGTAGAGGAGAGGCTGTACGACCTGGAGAAAGAGTTGTATGCTCTAGTAGAGGAGAAGCCGTACGACTTGAAGGAAGAGCTATACGCTATCATAAAGAAGAGGCCGTACGAGTTGCAGATGAAGCCGTACGCTTGGATAGAGCAGAGGTCGTACGAGCTAGGAAGGAGGTCGTACGCTGTGTTAAGGATAAATCCGTACGGCGTAGTGAGGAGTCCGTACATTGGGAAAAGGAATTCGTACCATCCATTGCCGCACCAAGCATCCACCTGGAGAAAGTAAAGTCTAAGAAAAACAATGCAAAATATGTATTTTTTAGCTTCGTCAGCACTATTCGGAACCTGTGGAAAAATCATGGAAATGAGGCGCGCGATGTAGTTTCGGGTGGTTTCAGAAGTGTTAAATTGGTCTTGGCGGCGGGGGCGCTGCCCCTCGACCCTGCCCTGTATCGCGACAGGGAGCGCGCCAGGGGCGCTGCCCCCGGACCCCGCGAGGGGCGCTACCCCTCGACCCCCGCTAGGGGCGCTGCCCCCAGACCCCCGCAAGGGGCACTGCCCCTTGACCATTATTGGAGTAAACAGTCATGAAGATAAAGGAGGCATATACACATAAAGATATACCTTGCAGCCAGGGGACAGGAATTATGGCACATGACACACTTGATTTTCCATTGAAGACATCTCTTGGACCAGCACTTAATGATGAGCAGTTAGCAAAGGAGGAAGACTTGTTTGAGTCCCTTGATGGCACTATGAAGAGGTATAACATAAGTTCTGATTTTCTGTTTTATGACAGCAGTCATATTTTTGTGCATAACCATGAGATTGCAGCTATGTCACATAAGGGGAATGGTGTTGAGGGATCCCCCAATGTTGGCACTCAAGATGCCGGTGTCAAAAATGAGGAATGTATGGTGGATCCAAGCCACAAAAGTTCTGATTTTACACATCATACTAGGGAAGATATGAAGAAGACAAAAGATATGTGTGAAGGGTGGTTGCAAAGAGCTAGGAGAACAAAGTTGTTGGCTGCCCAAACTAAACAGCACTTGCAACAAATCAAGGAACGTTGTAACCATCTAGATCACACAAGGCCACAAAGGGATCGTATCTTAGATCACTATTTCTTCCAAGGGAAGAATGTGTTAAGGTTGAGCATGCAAGGGATGAGCCTCTTGAGGTCAGCAAGGAAGGAGAACATTCAGATTTGGGTGAACATGAAAAGAGGTATGATTCAGAAATTTTTTTACATCATTTGGATCATGAGTTACCTCTTTTAGAGAGCCCATTGAAGGCTCAAATCATAGATGTGGATGGGATAGCTAAGCATACACCTTTTGGACCAGTCAACAATGTGGTGTATACATGTATAGGTAGAAACATTGGTGGTTCAGATTTGGTGGAGCCTTTGGTCACTCATGAAGAACTTGAGGAGTTCACTTGTGATGAGGAACAATCCCATCATATTGATGTCTCTTTGGTGAAGCATGAGGCTGCCCTACTTTCAGGACTTATGGCACACATCATGGATGCAAATTCGAATGAAGATATTACGGAAAGGTATGATAACTGTTCTAATTTTCTGATTTGGAACAATGATCTTTGGGTTATGCATAATCTTGAGTTGGCTACTCCTACTCATGAGGATGATAGTAAGAAGACTTTCTATTTTTGGCACTCATTTGGGAGACAAACATGAGGTCTCATTTGTGTGTCCAAGACACAAAAGGACTGTTGTACCCAAAATAATTTTTTTGCTTCATTAAGGCATTTTGATTAAAATGGTCTAAACCTTGTAAAATTGTCGTCAAAAGTCAATTTTTAGGAAAACCAAGCATGGACTTTTTGTGGGTTTAATGTCTAGAAGATATTGGCAAATTTTGAAAATTTTGAAAATTAGGGTTTTCAGGCCCCTATTTTTAGAAAAAACCTTTAAAAAAGGATCTTGCCAGAATTGACTGAAAATAATTTTGATTGGCTTATTTCACTTCATGATCACGTTGGTGAAGTCAGAATCAAGAAAAATTTAGCTCTGGTGGGTCTATTTCACTTTTTTAGGAGAAAAGTTAGGACCTTCGAGGTCGTCAATGGCAAATGGCCAAATACAAAGTGTCGAAATCTAAGCTTCAAACGCATCGGTGAAGATTCTATGGCGAAAGATGTTCAAAACGATGCTTCGCGACGGAGGATTTTTTTCGAAGTGGTGAAAAACTGAAAATCATCAAAAATCATAGTTGGACTACTCGCCAAAAACTCGCGAGTTTTTTTTGAAAACGAGTAATAACAAAAATAACTCACCAAAAACACTCGTCAAATTTTTGACAAAAACTAATCGTTTTTTTGGTGAGTTTTTGTCAAAAAGTCGGCGAGTTTTTAAAAAACATTGGCACGATTAGGCACTTAAGCCCGCGCCCAGCCAAAACGTCATTTTCATTTCATTTTCTGAGTTGTTTTCACTCTTGGCAGAGGAAAAACCTAGTCCAAAGAATTTTGCACCAAGGAGACGAGATTTGAAGGAGATTTTCATTGGATTTCGAAGGCAAATTGGATTTCCAGGTAGGCTTTCTGATTTTTCTTTTTCTTTCTTTTTTTTAATTTTTTCTTCATTTTTGTTGATTGTATGTTTAAAAAACATCATGAATCAACTATAAAATAGATTTAAATACATTTACATTGTTGAAAAGAAGATTTAGATTCATCAAAACAAGAATTTGTGACACTTTTTTCTGATTTTTTTACATATTTTGCTGATTTTTTCATTTTTTTTAAATTTTCTTCAGACCCTAGTTATTTTTTTTATTTTGATTCTTCTTGTTTGTTGAAAACATGTTTAAAATCATATATTAGCTTAATTTGTTACTAATTTAAAGTAATTTTCTGATTTTTACATTTTTTTCACATTTTTTTGTAACCCTAGTTTATTATTTTTTTTTATTAATCCATTTTTTTTGATGAAAATGTTTAGAATCTTAAATTAGTTTAGATTTTACTAATTTAAAGTAATCTATTTTGATTTAATCTAATTTAGCTTGTTTTTAAATTTTCTATCAAAAAACTAACAAGTTGTGCTTTCACTTTTGTGTGTGTAGGTTAATTGATAATGGCTTTTGAATCCGCTTCTACCCCTACCTCAGCCCCATTTGTGCCTGGGAGTGGGGAATATGTAGGCACTCATCCAGCAGGAGCTAGAGATCCTGCTTGGAAATATGCATATGAAGGACTAGAACTTGAATTAGTGTATTGCATTAGATGTAAAAATGTATACTGTGGAGGCATCAATCGCCTCAAATACCACCTTGCAGGCATCCCTAGACATGATGCTAGGGCTTGCATAAACACCAATGAGGAAATAAAAAGACAAATGAATGCAATACTTTCCGTTGCAGAAGAAAAAAAGGTGCAAAGAGTGAAGGAAAAAGCAGCAATGCAAGCTGCCATAGCTTCTTCTCAAGGTGTTGCTGCCAGCCTTGATTCACTGTCAGATGATGATGATGTAGCAACCGGCATAGTGGGCTCTCTTCGTGGTCCACGTGTGCGAAGGCAATTGCTGCAACCCACCACCACCTCCATCCCTTCGACTACCTGCAGTAGAGTACCAGGGGCAAGATCAACACCTATGGCCATGGGTTCACGCATTGGTGATTTTTTTGTGCCTAGAAACACACCTGGTGCACAAACTTCTTTAGAGGAAAATGGGTGGAATAAGGAGGTGCATGAGCATGCAGATGTTTCTTGTGCTGATTTTTGGTACTTCAACAACATCCCTTTCAATGTGGCAAGCTCACCTTACTGGAAAAATTTGGTGACCGAATTAACAGTTGCAGGGAAAGGCTACAAGGTGCCTTCACGCAAAGACTTGAGTGGGAGGTTAGTTTATGTTCTTTAATTTATGTTTTTTAAGTTTAATTTATGATTAATTTAAGCTTATTTTTTGTTGACAAATTAAAATTGTGTACTTAATTTCACTTTGTACTTGTAGGTTGCTTTCTAATGCAACTAAAAGGGCAAGGGCAGCGATAGAAGAACAAAGAGAAGAATGGCAAAAATATGGCTGCACTATTCTTTCTGATGGGTGGATAGATGGAAAAAACCGTACCATCATTAATTTTTTGGTTTCTTGCAAAAATAAGGTGGTGTTCTTGAAATCCATGGATACCTCCAGCATAGTAAAAAATGCAGAAAATTTGGCTAGAATGTTGGAGCAAGTGTGCATGGAGGTTGGGCTTGAAAATGTGGTGCAAATCGTAACTGACAATGCAGCGGCATATGTGGCAGCAGGAAGAATCCTCCAAGATAGACACCACACAATTTTTTGGACATCATGTGTTGCCCATGTCCTTGACCTTCTTTTGGAGGACATAGGCAAATTAGATTGGGTCACACCGATTGTAGAGGATGGAAGGAGGATCACTAAATATATCTACAATCACCCTTGGGTTCTCAACTTGATGGGGAGCACACCAAAGGGAGAGAATTGGTGAGACCTAGTGTGACAAGGTTTGCAACGGTTTTCTTAACGTTGCAAAGCATTCTTGGTGCATTGACGGCTTTGAAACAAATGTTTGTGAGTCAAGCATGGGTAGACTCACCTTATTCGAAGAAGCTGGAAGGAGAAAGAGTTCAAAACATTATCTTTGAGCCCCTCTTTGCACAAAGAGCAACAGAGATTGTGAAGGTAACTTCAAAACTTTGAGTTTGAATCTAAATTCAAATTGAACATTTTTCTTAAAGTTAATGTCTTTCATTGTAAATTTGTAAATTACTAAATTTTAACTCTAATCTTTTTTTGCATTTTTAAATTTATATTGTAGGTGTTAGAGCCCTTGGTTAGAGTGCTTCGCTTGGTGGATGGGGATCAAACCCCAATGGGGTATCTTTATGAGGCCATGGATAGGGAAAAGGAGGCTATTAGAAATTATTATAAGGGGGATGCCTCAAATTTGATCCCATTTGGGAGATTATTGACAGGAGGTGGAACAATCAACTCCACCAACCTATCCATGCAGCAAGGTACTTCTTGAACCCCCGTTTCATCCATTCAGGCACCTATGTAGATCCTATTGGAGAGGTTATGGAGGGCCTCACTGCTTGCATTCAGTAGATGACATCCACACCTGATGAGGCAGACTGCACTGTTAATGAATTGTAGAGTTATAGAGAAAAAAGGGGTGCACTCTTCTCTTTGGACCTGGCAAAGAGAGCACTATCTAGGCTGCCACCAGGTATAAAATTTGAAATTTACAAGTTACAAAAATGAAAAATTGATAATTACAAGTTACAAGTTACAAGTTACAATTTTCTAACTCTTTTGTGTTTTTTTTGTAGATATTTGGTGGACAAATTGGGGTGGAAAAACCCCAAATCTTCAAAAAATTTCCTTCCGTGTCTTGAGCCAGCCTTGTAGTTCGTCCAATTTTGAGCGCAATTGGAGCTTGTTTAAGGCCATCCACACAAAGAAGAGGAACAAACTCACTCAAAAACGCCTCAATGACCTTGTCTATGTGCAATATAATCTTCGATTGCGCAGAAGAAAGGTAGAGGAAATATCATATGATGATCCAATTGATTTGGATGAGATAGATCCATACAGTGATTGGACAGGGCAAGGGGAGCAGCCTCCATTGTTTATTGAGGATGAAATTTATGATTTAGAGCGACAGGCAATGGAGGAGGGTGGATTTTCATTCTCATTGGACAACCTTGAGGATGACCTTGAGGAGGAGGAGTCATTGCCAGTGCCACCAGCAGCAGCTGCAGGAGGATCTACATCCAGGATGGAGGTTGAGGAGCCACAGGCACAGCAGGAGCAGAGTCCTACAATTAGACCCTCTTTCGGTCCCTTACTGAGATCTAGACATGGGAAGAGGAAGATGTGATTCGTGTGAATTTGTAAAAACTGAAATATATTAATGTTTATGTAGTATTTACTTTCATTTTTACAAAAACAATTTGCTATTTTCATTTTGTTTCGGATTATTATCATATCAGCGCATTGAGCATTCCACATGAGGATGCCATTTTGTATCCAATTTTCTTTCAAATCAATCAAATACAGCTTGTTTCTTATATGTACTCATTTATTGACTCATTGGATGCATCTTATCTTTGAATTTTGCAAAAAAAATGCGTTTTTAGTGAAGTTTAAGCAATTTTTTAATTTACCGAGTTTTTTCCAAACCGAGTTTTTTGGGCTTGCCGAGTACTTGCAAACGCCGAGTAGTCCAACTATGTCAAAAAATTTCTAAGTCTGGAAATAAATGAGCCCCTGCTGGCCAGGGGCACCCTAGGTTTCAAGGGCCCAAATCAACTTTTCGGGGTTTTTCACTTCCAAGATGTCTTCTCCAAAATCCTGTTAGCTTTCAATTGCATATCTCAGCCGGGTCAGAAGACTCGTCAGTAGCTAGTAGTCACAGATTGAACAAATATTCAGATAGTTGCAAAAATGGCTGAGTCTGGAAATAAAAGCGAGCCCTATAGGCCAGGGGCTCCCAAGAATTCAAGGCATCAGATGTCAGTTTTTGCATTGACTACCTCCAGATGATCTTCTCAGCTTCAGCTCAGCTTTGCAACGGATTTGTTCACCAGTCACAGGACTTGACAAATGGCAGAAACTATGGATCGAACAGGCACATAAAACGGGGGTTGAATTGGTATACACCAAGGCAAAAGTGCCCCTGTTGGCCAGGGGCGCCCATCATTTTGGGCAACCAAATGTGGATTTTGGAGGCTATCTTCTTCAAGGCATCTACTTAGCATCCTCTCAGCTTCGCAATGAATCCAGTTACAAGTCTACAAGACCTGTCTAACGCCAGAATTTGAAGATCGAATGAAGAATGGAGGAAATGAATTTAGTCAAAATTTGGCTCTTTGGTTTGGAAAAGCGATCCCTGTATCCTAGGGGCACCCAAACTTTTGAGGCACCAAATGCAGCCTTTTGAGCAAATGACACCTAAGATGTTTGTCTCAGACTTGATCAGGCTTCACAACAAGACCGTTAGCAAATGAATCAGAGTTTCCAAACGACCAAAATTAGGAGTCAAACAGAAGGTTAAAGTCAAGATCAAATTGTGAGTTCAGAGCAAAAAGAGCCCCTGCTAGCCAGGGGTGCCCAGGGTTTTGAGCCCTCAAATGCAGTTGTTAGAGTTTGCTTAAATATTCATCCTATCTAGAATGCTTCAAGCTTTCAATTGCATATCTCAACCGGGTCAAAAGACTTGTCAGTTCTCAGTAGCCGGAGATTGAATGTAGAATCAACACGTTTCAAAAATGGCTAACTATGGAAATAAAAGCGCCCCTGGAGGCCAGGGGAGCCCAAGATTTTGACCTGTCAGATGATGTTTTGAGGGATTATGCTCTCCAAAAGATCATGTCTAGAATTGAGCGAGCTCTGCAGTGGACCTATCAGCCAACTCGAGAGATTTGTCAAGTGCTAGAAGTTGCAAGCTGAAGGAAGGTGGAAATTAAGTTCAAAATGTTGAAAATGCTTGAAATATGACTATCTGATGAGAAAAAGTGCCCCTGGAGGCCAAAGGCGCCCAAAATTTTGAAGGCTTAGAAATCAGAATTAGGGTTTGCAACCCTATGAAGCTCTTTGTTAGTTTTGATCCTACTCTTCAACAAGACTGGCAGCCAGTCTACTTGATTCCTCAATCATTCAGAATCAGTGATCGAACATAGGCTTCGATGACATTTGCAAGGGCTTAAAATGGAAAATTTCAAAAAAGTTTCTAAGTCTAGAGAGTTGGCACCTAAAGTCAAACTTTGACTTTTGAAACTGAAGTGCATTGGCCGCCCTATAATGGAGGGATTTTTGAACTCAACTTAAAATAATAAGAAAACTTCATTTTCACCTCCAATCGAACTGCAAATGACTTCATTTTTCTTGCATGTGGAGTATTTCTTCTTTGCATGCTAAGTGGCGCCCACTTTAGGGTTTTATCTTCATTCAGTTAATTGAATTGAGGTCCAATGAGGTTATTTCATCCTAAATTTAGGATTTAACTAAAGGTGACGCAATTTATTCATTAAAGCACTTGGGCACCTATTTTCTTCATCGTAGTTGAAGGAAAACACATATTTTCTTGTGCAAGCAAGATCTGAAGGCGCTACAAGTGATATTTTTCAGTGTTCTTCGCAGTTCTAGGTTTAGATTGCTCAAAAGGATATTTTTCCAGATTTCATCTTTTTAGCACATGCTTGGTAGACTTCATCAGATTGGGTAGAAAAAGGTGATTTTCTTAAAGATTGACAAAGGCAAAAAATAATTTCTATCTTCTCCCCCTCACATTTCTTCTATCCTTGTCTTAGGTTTTCTCTCGCATGTCCAAGTAAACGACAATTTTTCATGAATCTGGCCATCTAGATTTGATTAGTACAACGTTCTCTACAAAACCCATGTTCTAGAATTTTACAAGAAAATTGCCCCGATACTTCTCACTTTTTGAAGTATTGTGCTTTTTTCCGAAGATTCTTTTGCATACAGGTGAAAAAGACAACATTTTGAAAAATGAAGAATCTGGGTTTGATCAGCACATTGGCGGCTACAAAACCCATATGTTAGAATTTTTCAGGAGAAAAGGCTTCTGAAGCCCCCACTATCTCTACTATTTTTTTTAGAAAAGTCTTTGCATGCCAAGCGAAAAAGCACTTTTTCAAATTTTTGATGTTGTGGGTTCTCTTAAAAACATTTCCTCTACAAAACCCACTTCTCGAAAATTTTCATAAAAATTGCCCCTCGAGAGGGTATTTTTAGTCTCACCAGAAGCCATTTTTAGCCTCACTAGGAAAGTTGTTAGAACATAGCCTTGTTTACAATCAACAACCTAGTTTTTCAGTATGCAATCCACTCAAACTGAATTCAAGACCAAATCGGTCTTGATTCAATATTTCATCAAAACAGCTAACACCAACTTGCATCAAGTGGATCCAGAGGTTGACTTGAATGCTTTGGAAGGCATAAACCAAACCACACTTCAAAACATTGAGCACATCCGGGGGTTGATTGACAGGCGTAGACACTCCAAATCCACAGATTTCATATGGTTTCATACCTTGTATAGTTGATAGCCTTTTTGAGGCCAGTTTAGAGGGTTGAATACCGTTGTAACTTTGTGTGTGCACTGAGTTTGTGTGCATTTCTCACAGCTAGAGTATTTGCAATCAAACTTCACGGTTTCATCATGCAACACCCTTTCACTGAGAAGAATCAAGAAAAGCGTCAAAATCATAAAGTTGCAGAAGAAATAGAGGCCATCACTCCAGTTACGAAGCTGCCAAAGTTACTAATCAGTAAACTGCCAGTTTGAGTGTGCAGATATTTCTAGGATTTCTCAAGTTGTTGACAAGCAGTGAATTGACAATTGAAACGTGTGACGACCTCCAAATGATGAGGTAGTTAACGACTTCTTGGAGGAGTTAATTGTTCGAGATCACAACCAGTGGACAAGACGTCCCACCTCTTCAAGATAGACATTTGACACAGCAGTTAACTTGATGCCTCTTTCCAAGTTAACTCGTTGTCCCACCTTTGTGCACATCTATTTTGGAGTCACCTATGTGGAGCTTTCAGTATGGTTTTAGCTAACTAATGTTAGTTATCAGTTGACTCTCAAATCAATAAGGACTTGCATGTTGCAAGGTCCAATTAGTTTAGTTTAGAATCAATTAACTGAGGTAGTTTTTCCAGTTAACTGTTAAGTTGTATATATTTAGGTTTAAGAATAAATCTTGCACGCTTGCGAGACTGATGTTAACTCAAGGAGATTTTAGGGTTCCCTACTCCTTTGAAGTTTTATAAATAAGAGCACCCTTGCTCATTTGTATTTTAACTTTTGTTGTGATAAAAAATTGTTGTGCCCACCTTGCCGTGCAATATTGCTATTCTGTATTGGTTCACTTTGTTTAATATAAAGTTGGTTTGATCGTTCATTGTGTGTTAGGTCCTTCATGCAATTTGATGTTCTAGATTTATTTGTTTCTAATAAGTTTTCTTTCATATCTACACCTCATATAGGTGTTCCACCTCCTTGGGCATTTAGAAATAGAGATTATCGTTTGATGTTGTTAATAATAGTCTTTCTTTCATATCTACACCTCGGATAGGTGTTCCACCTCCTTGGGAATTTAGAAATAAAGATTGTCGTTTAGTGTTTGTTTTTAGTAATCTACTTTCATCCTACACCTCGGATAGGTGTTCCACCTCCTTGGGAATCCTGAGAACTAGCTTGTCGTTTGATGTTGTTTCTAATAACCTTCATTTCAGCCTACACCTCAGATAGGTGTTCCACCTCCTTGGGAATCCTGATATGAAGTTTATCGTCAATCATTCCCACTTGCTTCTAAGTCCTCATGCTCTGTTTTTCTTGAAGAAATAGGATAGTTTTAGCGTTAGCCTAGTTGTAGTTAAGATCTGCAAAACCAAAGAAAACCTTAGCTGCAATGTATTGGGTTTCTTAACCTTGTGCCTCTACCAGCTAAGTCAAAAAGATAGGATTTTAGAATACTTTACTTTTTTATGCATATTAGCAAAAGAGGGAGCTTCCCCTCCTAATTCAAAGAGCAATTAATACTGTGCATAGCTGTCTGTTGCCAATAGGCACTCCAGAGGTGCAAATTGTAACGCCAACAAGGACCAAGTTAGTACGACATGTCATGAGAGAGGCAAAGAAGATTCAAAGTATGTGGCATATGAGGAATGAGCCTTATATGATGGCCAAACAAGTGGAGCAATTAGGTTTGAGGTATGATTCAAAATTCTTTGTTTGTACACAGAGCTTGCTTTATGAGGATTTGGTGTCGCCTCTTTTGGAGAGCCATTTGAAGGCTCACATCATAGGCTTGGATGGCATTATGAAGCATACACTTTGTGGATCGGCCACTAGTATTATGACTTCATGTGTAGATGGAGATATGGGTAATGCAAATTTGATTTGGTCTTTGATCATCCATGGAACACTTGAAGAGTTTGCTTGTGATGAGTCTCATCATGTTGATGACTCTTTGGTAAAGTATGTTGTTGCTCTATTTCAAAAATTTGTGATGCAGGCCATGGAGACACTTGCCTTTATTGGGCATACTTGGGAGGTGAAGTTGCACTTTGTCACAAGGTATGGAGATATTGCCATAATGTTTGGTTTTGAGTTACTAATGCTTGTGCTCTAGCTGGATTATGTCATAGGGATTGGGAAAAAGCATGAAGATCTTGGCCTTCCTGCCCTCGTTCATGAGAATCCACTCCATTCTCTGCTAAGGATTGACTGTTTTTCCCTATTGCACATTGAAATCCTACAGGCTACTTGGAAGACAATAGTTGTTTGGGTGTTTTGGAGAGGTTTGGGTCATCTCTTCATCATTGGGGAATGGCGTATGGGTGATACTCTACAATCATATGATAGTGGCGAAGATATTGGCACTCACTTGGGTCTAATTTTCAGTTGGAAGTTTGTTGTTCTGATTTATATCAGCAACATAGGTGGGGCTGCTATGTTCTTTTGTGCACCTACGAGGGGTGTCTTGCACATTCATGGGGAATCCTTCAAAGTTGGAGAGTTAGTTGATGTTGATAGTTCCTCCAGGTAAATCTATCTCCTCAATTTTGTTGGATGTGGTAGTGTGATGATATGGGATCCAAGTGGCGGTATGCTCGTCATTTCTTGAGTACAAGTGATTTCAGGAAGGGAGCATTGTAATGTCCCTTTTGAGCGAGCAAGAGAAATAAGAGGGAAAAGTAATTTTATCGTTTTGATTTTTGGCACCCTAGGGAAGGAGGGTAAATAAGATCTAAATTTGAATTTTGGCTCCTAATTTATTTTAATATTTTATTTGGGGCTAGGCAACCCCTTTGGGAGTTATAAGGAGGGCAAAAAATAAAAATAAAATAAATAATATAAAATTGAATTGGGGTTTGGCGCCCAATTGGGGGGATAAAAATTTTAATAAAAAGGAAAATTAAAAGAGGAAAAGTGGCGCCCAAATTAGGCCAACCTATTTGGAGAAATAAGGAGTGATTGCTACATAAACTAAGTCATTTGGAGGTTTTCATATCATGGGAATTATTCTGCTTTTTCATATCAGCAATTATTGCAACTATTCCATGGACGAAAAACCCTTGTGAATAATAAAGGAGTTGGACGAAAACCTAGTTCTTCAAAGGAGGACTTCATGACAGAGGTTCACTTGTGCTTCAATGGAGTTTTATGCTAAATGTTCATGCTCAAATTTTCATATCAGCCTAGGCGACTTGAGGAGGGAAGATTTGGTGTTGTATGGACCTAGGGTTTCACCCTACATAGGAGTGCCCAAGTTGCAAGAGGAGCACTTTGTTTGGGAAGGGAAAAATTGGCAAGTTTGGAGGTTGTTGACAAGTTTTCAAGGTTTGCAAACCCTACATTCAGACCAGCAGGTCAGTGCACCCTTGTGGTAGGGTTTTGAAGACATTTCTATCATACATTTGCATTCATCATTGTATTTTTGTGAGCTGGAGCAAGTTCGCCCATCTAGGGTTAATTTAGGTCATCATTCATTTCATGTTTTGGCTTGTAAGTGGGGTTTCTTCATATCAAAAAACTATTGTACATTGTTGGGCATGTTTGGGGCCCGTTTTTGTGGTGAACTTGTATAAGTAATAGGTCGAATAAACTTGTAATCAAAATTTGCATGTTTTGGGTGGAAAAATTGGGCTATATATTGCTGGTTTGTAATGTCCCCAATTTTCAGGATCTCTAGCAGTGTAGCTGTTGCTGACATTCTGGGTTTGTGTCAACTTCTTCGGAAGGATTATCTGGTGTCGCCAGTGTGCTCAAACAGTTTCTTGGAGATGTTTGACACTTTGTGGAGGGTTTTCATTCATACTTAATGTTAGATGTGTTCATCATATTCTTTGAAGCAATTGGATGCGTTTATGTTGCTGTTCATGCTTGTTTCATCCCAAAAATTTTATATCAGCAACTAGGGTTTTTAGCAGAAATTTTACAGTGCAGAAATTAGGGCAGAAGTTTGTGTTTCACAAATCAGAAAATTCATCAATATCCTAGTTGAGCTATTTTAAGGATTTAGCTCCAAGGAGTGACCTATGAATTGCGAGCAATGATCCTTCACAACTTTGTTAGAATGCACAACATCGTCTATATGATTTCTCAAGAACTTTCTTTCTATCCAAGTGATATAAAAATCCCTATCCTCTTTGTCCCTCCAAAGATCCTTTGGATACTAAATGTAACAATCTTAAACTTGAATCAAAAAATCTACATGCCCTATACTACAACTTATATCCTTCACTCTATAACTTCTTTAGAATGCTTCCCATAATGACAAGAATCTTGCAAAGACATAGTAGGAAGCAACAAATCTGAAATATAATCATTACCTTCATATCTTAGGCTGCAATCAAACTGCTCACCTCCCTTTTCCGAAATAGGAATTATTGAGATATCCTCAACACCTCCATCCTTAGGGTCAATCCAAATATTCTCCTTAAATGCATATCCATCCACAATGCTGCTCTAAAAATCAATCAAGGGTTTACCATTTAGAAGTTAAAGAATATTTCACAATTTGGCACATCATCTTCCATCTTGAACTCTTCACAACCAACAAGTGATGCCTTTTCCTCCTTGACTTCATCAATGTTTCGTTGACACATGCAATCATTAGAAATTAAATTAACATTTTCTACTATCAATGGATTTTTATCTTTAACCTACATGTTCAGCCCCTTACGTTCTTGCTCAATGATGTCTTTTGTCTTTGAATTTGACAGTTCTTCTTGGTTCATGATTTCTACCTCAACCTCTTCCTTTGATTTTGATCTTTCCATCTTTATTTTTCTTCTATTTCTATTTTCTTGGAATATTTCCAACTGTTCTTCAAAAGTAACATTAGATTTGTAATTGATAAGCATTTGATCATATTCATCAAAATCAAGAATGTTGTACTCATCTCTGTCACACTGCTCTTCTAACTGTCTCCGTTGAATAGGATCTTGTTACCCTTTGTTTCTACAAGAATTTAGAGCTTTGAAACTAACGGTAAACTGATTTAATAACTAATCCTTGAAATTTGGGCTTTTTATGCATGCTTCTTTTGCTCTTCTATCTTTTTGTTTATCATACCAGAAAAATGATTCGTTTCCTTTTTCATATCCTGCAAAGATTTCAACATTTCTAACAAAGATTCTTGAAATGTCTACATTTTTTTTTGTCTTCCATAATTTCTTCTTCCCTGATTTTTCTATTATTATTGAACATGTGATAAACTCTGCAACAAATAGCTAGTTTTTTTAATAGGGTGGCAAGATCACCAACTCTGATACCATTGTAATGTCTCGAAATTGATATTTTAATTTTTTTGCAAATTTAGCATGAAATGCAAACCCACACACTTTTTGTATCACCTAGATCTTGATGTAGGCAAGATGAGAGCATACAATGATTGGGACACTAATTAACTAGAGACAAGCTACATAGTTCTACAATGTATGCAATATGAAAATTTTAACAACTAACCATATCTTAGCAGCATTCCTCCAGGCTTACACATTTGAGCTAATATGGCAATAAACCACACATATGATCACAATTTGAATGATAAAGCAATGAGTATTCTTCAATAATCAAATCCACGAATTAAGACAAACATTTGACAAATAATCTGAGTAAACATTTCTTCAAATAGTTGGAATGTAAATTGAAAACACATAAATAAATATCAAAATTGAGCTGATATATTAGAGAGTACAAATGTAAGATGAATTAATGCTGCAAATTGTACCATCTACTAGATGATACAGCTGATATAATACGGAGATGATACTGACCCTGCAAAGCTCTAACTGGTATTGCAGCCATAGATTAGCCCAAAACCCAAACTACCTTGAACATATTTCTGAGTGCTGGAAATTCATATAAACTAAAGTTTAAACTCATATAAACTAAAAAATGTATGGAAGTTTTTCATGAGCAAAGCATATAGTGGACAGCAAGGGTATTGCCCAAATAAATTGTGAATGATTTTTCATAGAATTCTTCAAAATATATATTTGAAATAAAATCACCTCAAAAATAATGACAGGTGTGGCCAATTATGGCCCTATAAAATAATAAATTTTGAACCCCGACCAATTAAATTGCGTAATGTCCCCACTTTTAGCACTACACTTTCCAGTGATTGGTAGCCTATTCCCGGATGCACATAGGCTAGTCAGAGGCAGAATTAGGGTTTCAAGTTGCTTGGGGATTTCTTTTAAGAATTTAGGGGTTTGCATGTTGGAGTTTTGCAGATTGGTTGTTGGTTTCTTTTTGGGTTTTCAGAGAGCTTCGCAGTGGTGTGACATGCATCTGCATCTAGTAACTTGTTTGGACTTACTATTTTTAGTAAGTTACGACGGTTGCTCAATTTGTGGTTAGAATGCATTTGAAGTCACTTACTATTTTTAGCAGTATTCTATTTATAGTAAGTGTTATTTTTAGCAGTGCTATTTCTGGCAATGTTTTAGCAGTTTGGTATAATGGCTATATCTGGCAAGGCAGTATATTCAGTTTGGTCTCCAGCATTTGTGATGCTCGATTTGGCAAGTTTAATATTTGATGAAAATACTATTTTAAGTGAAAATACTGGCTAAGGTTAAGTGGACGCCTAGCATAGATATATTTGCAAAATTAAATATATTTTCACTTTAGCCTTTGGACGTCCAACCTTGGAGAGAGGTATTTGAAGAATATAAGGTTATTTCAATTAAGTGTCTTCGACGCCATATTTGGAGAAAAGGTTTGATTTTTATAAAGTTAAATTACTTAAGTTTTGGACGCCCATGTTATGATGTATTTGCATTTTAATAAAGCAGTATTTCTTATATGCTTTGGACGACTTGGTCAAGAGTCAAAATGAAACTCAAATGCAAATTGAAGAAGGTGAATTTGGATGTCATGTTGGGCGCCCTAATTGGAGGGAAAAGGTTTTGAATTTGTGGAGAAAGTTATAAATAAGAGAGCTTGCTTTCATTTGAGACTATCCATTGAAAATATACTGAAATGCTACTGAAATTTCTTCAGACCCTTGCTTCGAAGGATGCATACCTCCTAGCTCCTTTTGGTTTCATGCTTGCAAGATAGCACCTAGCTGAGATTGTGGCTGTTCTTTACACTAAAGAGCAGATTGAGCATATTGAAGATGAAGTTCTTCAGGTTTTCTAATTTTTGGTGTGATTTCCAATTTTTGAAGTTGTTGGTGTAGTGCTTGGCTAGAGCACATTTTGGCTCATTGCTCTTTGCACGATTTTTGAATGGTTATGAGTATTGGCTATACCTTCTCCACTACCTTGGGCACCCCTTCTTGCAAAGTTTTGAATTTTATTTTGGAGTTTTGGATTTTATCTTGCTGGTCGCCCTCTCTTGGAGGTTGTACTTCTCCTATCCTTGCCTTGGGATGCATGCATAAAACATTTGAGGTAGTTTTTTGTTGTTTGGTGGCTAGAGCTTGGTCGCCTACCTCCTAGGAGTCATTTGCATTCAGTTTCACATCATTCAAAGAAGTTTTGACGAAGTTATGAACATAAAGGTGAAATTTGTACTTGCTGGTTTGGTTTTTAGTTTGCTGCAATTTTATATCAAACCTGATATCTCAGTCCCTTTGGCCATTTTTCATATGTTGGATAGCTTGTACTTGTTTGGAGTTCATTTCCTGACATTTTGGAGTGCTTTATGTTGGCGTTTAAATTCGCACCTCTGGAATGTGAATTTGAAACGGACAGCTATGCATAGTAAAACTGCTCTTCAAATTAGGAGGGGAAGCTCCCTCTTGCTGATGGTGTGAAAGAAAGTAAATTAAAACTAATTCGACTATCTTTTTGGTTTAACTAGAGCACAAGGTTTATAAAACACAAACACTGCAGCTGAGATTTTCTAAATAAGAAGTTCAACTACGACTAACTTAAGCTAAAGACGTTTCTAACTTCTCAAGTAATATGCAGAGCAAGAGAAATTAGAAATGAACAAGGTTGATTCTCTGACAAAATGCTTCAATAAACTCTTTCCCAACATACACCTACTTACTTTCAATGTGAGTTGAAATTAAGTTCATAAAAGCGTAACACAATAAAGAGAAATTTGAGACGTTATACCAAGGTAAAGGAGGCTCATGATTTTATTTCTCAAACTTCTGGAACAAAATCTACTAAACACATGCCTGGAACAAGAGCTTGCAGCTAAAGAGGCTTGCAAAACTTGTTCTTACACAAAGAGAACAGCGATTACAACAACACCTTGTTGGCTAAAAGAGACTCAACAATTCGCTATCATAAACACACTTGAACAACACTGAATAACAAATAGAAGACACTTAGGCTCAGCGTTTTGTTATCACTGGCATGGTTAAAGAAAACTAATGAGAAAAGGCTCTTATTTATAGGCAAGCAGAGGAGTAGGGAACCCTAAAATCTCCTTGCTTTTACAATCTAGGGCTTGCTTAGCAAGCAAACTTTATTTCTAAATCTAGAAAGAAGATAACATCTAACACTTAAGAAAGCAGGAAAAGCGGGAAACGCCAACTATTACATTTATCTTCTTTCTCTTCTTCAAAGAATGGATAAGAATTGCTCAAAGAATAGAAAGAAAGCGGAAAGAAAGCTTCTAGATGAAAGTCATTTCAAATCTCAATCACATCCGCTAAAAAGAAGGAAACTGTGTCCCGGTTCGGTGCATCTATCCCATCAATAGCAAAGCTGCGTTTTTTCAAAATATCTTCTCCATTTGTAATTGATCTCAGGAAATCTTCGACCTCATTGGCCGCCTTTTCAAACTTTGCTGACATCATGGAAGTGTGACTTGGCAGAGTCTTATGTTTTTCTTCCATTCACTTCAGTACAATCTTCTTGTTGTATTTTTCCTTATGCATCTCCCATATCCTCTCACATTCTCCCTTTGAGATAGTGACACTTTCAGGCCAAGGGGGAATGGAGAAACATTTCTCGATCATATCAGGTTTCAAACTGCATATCAATCTGCCATCAACTGATTGAATCTCCCTTGTAGCCAGGTTGTAATGTTTGATGCAAGCGATTACGAACTCAACACTCTAAACTGAGATAGGAATAGACGCTACTGCAAGAAGTCCAGAATGCCCCAAGTTTCTGATGGTAGTGTTGCCTGCGCTCTCCAAAGCGTGTAGATCAAACACCGGCTTGATGTGATGCAAGTCTGTCTCAGCTGTTTTGATGAAATCATGGTAGAGAGCTGATTTAGTCTTGAAATCATTGGAAGTGTACTCCATTTCGAAAACCTTGAAGAATGACTGTAAACTCGCTTAGGTTCAGACAAGTTTTGAACAACTTACTATTTTTAGAATGCTGATTTTTCTTCCTCCAACAGACAAATTTTTCGAAAATTTTCTGAGATATGGGTTTTGCTCAAAATTTCGTTGCAAGACAACCCAGATCGTCCATTTTTTAAAATTTTCAATTTAGACTAAAAAAACAACAAACCCTAATTTCTTCAATTTTTCACGAAAAACGCTGACACCTAGGTTTTCTTCAGAATGCAACTAGAAATGAACCCAATTGATCAGATTTGAAAAACACTAAGGGCTGATAAAAAAAGCAGCCAACCCTAAAATTTGAAATTTGCTTGAAAAAAGTTGTGATATGGGTTTTCTTCAAAAGACTATTTTGAGAGGACCCAGATGATCCAAAACTGAATATACTGAGGATTTCACTGACATGCAAATAAAAAGCAGCTGCTACAACTTGAGAAAATTTCTTGAAAAATTCTTCAGAAGAATGAGATGACAAGACCCAGATGGCTGAAAATTGAAAATCTTGGCCTTCTTCAAAAATTTGATCTTCTAGATGAAAAAAGCATAAAAAAGCAAGGCCTTATGCTGCTGGTTTGAAAAATTTGATGAAGAATCAGCAAACTTGAGTTCTTGAATCTTGAAAAATTTCTTCAAATTTGCTGCTCCAACTTTCTCCTTGGAATGCTACCTGTAATAATGATGAAAATTGCATAGAAGAGGTGCATTAAATAGACTTAGGGTTTGAAATAGGTCTGCTTTCTTTTGCTTTAATCTCCAGAAACCCTAAAATTGGCCTGTTCAATGAACCTGGACATTCTCTTCATCTCACAATTTTGAAAATTTTTGAAAATTCTAAAAATTTCACTAGAGCATTGAAAGGTGGGCGCCCTTCTTGGCTAGAGGCGCCTACTTGCTTTAGACTTGGCCATTTTTTGAGTTTTTTTATCAATTCTCTTCTATAGATGATCTCATCAGATCTGATGACCCGAAGCTCGGATTAGCTGATGGCTAGGCTCGTCGCGAAGCTGAGGAGATTCCAAGAGGGGTCTTCTGGAGACACTTTTGCCAAAAAGTTGAATTTGGGCCTTCAAAAGCTTGGGCGCCCTTTTTGGCTAGGGGCGCCCAACTCATCCATACTAAGAATATTTTCTTGTATTTTCACCTTGCTTTTGATTTTCAAAATTTCACTCTCGTCAAACCCTTTGTTCAACCTTCTGCATCTGACGACTGTCAACTCCGATTGCCTTGTTGATGATCTCATTGGAAAGCGTGTTCAAATCCGTAGAAGTCACGCTGGAGGTTCTACTGGCGAATTTCCCTGTATAAGCCCTCAAAATCAAGGGCGCCTATCTCCTTCTAGGGCGCCCATTTGCTCTAGACTTAGAAAATTTTCATTAGATTTTATCTTCAGATTCAAACCTTCATTTCATACCTTCAACTTTGATCTGAATTTGTCGGAGATTGGCTAGTAGGATGCCCTAACGAAGATATCCATTGCGAAGCAGACTGAGTTCCGGAGAGATTGAACATTTTAGCAAACCCTAATTGTTGGATTAGGACCCTTAAAAAGCTGGGCACCCCTGGGCACCTAGGGCACCCAAAGTTCCCAGACTCAGTCAAATTTTGGTGATTTTCATGTTTTGCATTCTGACTTCTGTTTGGATCTTCCTTGTTTGATCTCGAATCCCGGACGAATGGATGATCCAATGACTGCACTGTTGGATTCGTCGTGGAGCTGGAAGAAAACTGAGCAACTTTGCGTGGAGTCTCAAACCCTAATTTCATCATTTGGTGCCCTAAAAATATGGGCGCCTTTTTTCACTTGGGGCACCCAAGTCAAGCAGACTTAGTCAAAATTTCACTATTTTCACCATCTTTCCTCATTTTTCGTGCTTGCTCACCAACTCACCTTCTACTCAATGCTTGAGTGTTGAATCTGGCGCCTAGCAGCCAACTGACCTCCATTGATGACTTTTGAAGCTCCTGAAATGCTTTCTGAAATTGAAAAAACAAAATAGACCCATTATGGCAAAACTACTCGTTTCTTGATTCTGACTGCACCAACCTGATGAGGAAGTATTTTGAGCCAATCAAAATTAGTTTGAACCCTAACGGACCAACTCTCTATTTTTAGAAAGTTTTACTAGTATCCATTTCGAAAGAAACCTAGAAAAACCCAGAAAAAGTTACTTTGTTTAGAAAATTTCTAAAAATAGCAATTTTCTTAAAAAGTAGGGATGAAAAACTGACTTAATTATTTAATATTCCCTAAGTCTTAAATTGTTTTCAAAAGAGGGATATTAAATAATTAATAAATCAAGTTATAAAGTGACCCAGTGAAATATTTATCAAAAAGGAACATTATAAAGTCACTTATTTGTTGTTTATAAAGTGACTTGAGGAAATATTAAAATTTGACTTTATAGAGTCACTTTAATTTTTTGAATGGGAAGCATACAAAAGGAAAGAAAGAAGAAATCATTCGCACCATTTTGAACATCTTTTGGAGAACATGAAGACTTCCCGTGGAAGACTGGCCGACCCTTCTGGTTAGGGTTTGAGAATCTCTGCAGCTCCATTTCGAGTTTGGAATTATCACTCCTAGTGGGGGAATCATTACACCATTACAGCTTATTTTGTGAAGAATCCGAGCAAAGGAAGGAAAACACGTTTTATTTGAGTGTTCCTTTGAAGCATTACCAGCTGGAACGAGTTTTATTGAGGGTTAGAGGTGGCATACTGGATACCACTATTTGGACGCGGTTTAGGAGACGATTCATCAGAGCAAGGTCGTGTATAAGGGAGGCGCGACTCCTAATACCCTTAGCATAGCTAATAGAAGGCTGAAGTGGAGATGTTTGCACATAGAACCGAATCGGATGTGGAAAAAGGAAAAAACGTGGGTGTTAGAAGAGTTATCTGGCTGGCACTAGGGAAAACGTGGTTTCTAGAGCTGAATACGTGGGTCTAGAAGTGAATACGTGGGTCTGTGAAGTATTCTGGGCGCTGCTCTTCCAGTCGAGTTGGTGCTTGAGTCATTTCCTTCTATTGTTGGAACACAGGCAGTTTGCTGGGAGATTAAGGCATCATTCTTTGCTACTGTTGTTTGGGAAGAGTCATCACCAAAGACAACTAATCAGGTTCTCATTTAATGTTAAATTTTGTATTTGGAAGTGTATTCAATCATAGTCATCTTCATCTGTTGTAGTGACTGTCACAGCAGTGATGAGAATTGCATTTGGGTTTAACTGTTAATGAAATATAAACACTCACAGCAGAATAGTACACATTTAGTTAGTCACAACTACCTGTGTTTATAAATCATTGAATCTTGCATAATACTGATTTGAACAAGGAATATTTATACATCACTGTAAGGCACTTTATAATATGCATTCAGTCACGATCAGCAAGTAAAGAAATTTCATGACTGCTCACCAGATGTTTGATTAAAACACCTCATTGCTGTAGCTGGGTTTGCTCATGTATTTTCTGTCATTGGTAAATGAATGATAAACACTTTGCACATTGAATCAGTCAGTTAGTTTCCCTTCTTGCATATTAGTTTCCATATGAACAGCAAAAACAAAACAAGCCATCATTTACCAGCATCAAAGTGTGGCTAACAAACTGTCTAAAGGAATCCCTATGAGTTCAAGAGCAGAAAATTTATATCAGATTCAGCCAGGGTCACTTCAGTGGTGTCAGAACACCTTTAACAGCACCTTTGACAACATATAACGAGCTCCCTTCAAATCAAATAAACACCAAATTTCCATACCTTCCGGGAAGGCTCTTTACATTTCGAAAGAAACCTAGAAAAACCCAGAAAAAAGTTACTTATTTTAGAAAATTTCTAAAAATAGCAGTTTTCTTAAAAAGTAGGGATGAAAAACTGAGATCTGGGTTTTGTAGATTAGGTCACTCTGAGCAAACCCAGATTGTCGAATTTTGGAAATTTCATGTTTTTACCCCTCATGCAAGACACGCACACCCAAATTTTGACCTTTTTGACAAATTTAACAAGACTTTTACTCATTTCTTCAAAATGTCTAAGTGTAGCAAAAATTTTAATTTTGGGGTACAACACTTTAGATATCTATATCTCATTGTATTTGTAGATTGTCCACCATATTGTAACGCTGAATCAGTAGTACTGATCAACTCTTTACTTTCTGCACTTACTTTGTGTATTCCCACTTTTAGTGGAAGAGACAAGCCTCGCCGTCTATTTTATTTACAGCACTTTACCTTTCTATACTGCTCGCTGAAAAGTGGAAGGGGTCGGCTAGCTGCCTAGAAATTTACTTTCAGTGCTTTGTAATTACACTCCCATTGAATAAGTGGTCGAGTTGCATTACATATCATGCTGATCGACTGAGTCGTCTATTACACTCTCGCTGAATAAGTGGTCGAGTTGCATTTGCATAATATTCTAATCGGCTGAGCCATCTCTCATTTTTTTACTTTCAGTTTGGATTTCTCCTAATGATCCCTTTTCCATCATATGTTCTCACCTTGCCCTCATCGGGATCTAGGTGATCAAAAAGTGAAAGGTTTCTTTCAGTTGGTTTATGATTTCTCTAACATTAACAGGTGAAATCTTGTGCTCAAAATTGGGAAAAAATGGTAAGGGGATATTACAATGGTATCAGAGCCAAAGTTCTTGCCATCCTGTTGGGAGAACACAAACAATAGAGTTGTTGCAATGGAATTCAGTAGAGATGTCAAACAGTTCAAGAGGCAATGTGAACATGAGGCTTCCTTCATGCAGAATATTAGAACATGACAAATGAGTTTAAGAATGCAATTCCTTTTGACTCCTTGAATTGTGTGGTGGTTTTGAAACCTGGAAAATTGGTTATGATCAACTACATCAAGGAAATGATAAAAAAGATGCAGAACATGCCATGGTTGAAGGGTCAAGGAAGGAAGAAGAGGTGCCTGTTTGTGGGTTCCAGCCCACAAGTAAGCACGTTGGAGAGAAAAATCAGTCAACAAGTTTGGGAGATGGCACAAGCAAAGTGCACATGACACATCGAAATGATCATAGGTTTGAAGAAGATACTTTGACATTTGAAGAGTGTGTGGAAGAGCCCCAAAATACTCCCTTAGACTTGCATGTGAATGGGGACAATGAAGATTGGTTTCGTGAAAAGAACAAAACAACAGTCTTGACTTCATTCAATGATAGTTTTGAGACTAACGAGTTCACTAATGAGGAACATGTTGAGGGCAACATTGGTGGTGCCATTGAGTCATCATATGACCATTACCATAGTGACAATGTTTGTGATAATTCAGAGGTTGTTCAAAAATCAGAACATAAAGTAAGTTATGAGTTTGCCATTGGAGAAGAAGCTTGTTTGGAAAAGCTACAGAACGTCCTCTTTGAGAAGGTTGCAGCCATTAATGTTGAGTTTGGTGCTACTAAACATTTCAAAACAACACCTATTGGAGAGCATTTTCATCATACCAATGATAGTAATCTTGATTGTGAGTTGGGGGCTACCATGGTTTTTGATCATAGTGACTTATTCCAAGAGCCGTCACCCCAAGAGGAGTATAGTGAGCGCATTTCCTTTTATCAGAACAATCAGCCCTTTAACACTTGGGATCCAAGTGTGATGGCACCTAAGGATGACAAAGAACCTATGTGGGATGAATTTCCCTTTGATCCTGATGAAGCACAAAATTCAGATTGCATTGCAAGATATGAGGTGGCCATCGGAGGAGAAGTTGTCTTTGAAGAAGTTTGTTTGGCAAAGCTCCATAATGAACCCCTTGAAGTGGTTGCAGCCACTAAGGAGGAGAATGTTGCTACCAAAACTTTTAGAACAACGTTCAATAATGACTCATTAATCGAGTTAGGGGCTGCCATAACCTTTGATCAAGGAGTTCATGAGGGGAAAGTAGAGCTAGAATACCATATGGCTCTTGAGGATGAAAGGTTTAAAGAGGTTCTCAAAAAAAAATTCGATTTACCTATTGATTAAGCTGATTGTAAGTAAAGGCTCGAAGAATTTGTAGAGTCTAATCCTTTCCTTGATATTGAGCATTTTCAGCTAGTTGGTGGAGAAAGACAAGAGTCTTGGAGCAGCTATGGGGGAAGCAATTGCAAGAAACAAAGTTCTGATTTTTTCTTGCAGCCTATCAACAGTTCACCATCTTTGCATTCTTATGAGTGGGAATGTCAATTCAAGGTGTCCATTAAAAATGAAGTGCAAACTCTATCTAGATTTGACCAAACACATAGTTTGATAGAAGAACTCTATTGGAAGGCTCAAATTGATGAGAGACGGAAAGGGGTTAAGGATGAAGTTACTCTCCCTAATCTGCAACTTATCAAAGACTCTTTGGAGACATTGAAATCAGATTACATACACTTGATTGAAGATCGAGATTGTGTCATCGAACTTACAAAGAAGACCATTAGTGCATTCCAAGGAAAGGAGAGAAAGGTTGATGAGCTTACTCTTGAGCTTGAGTCAACAAAAGATATGTTAGAAAACACTCAAGTGGCATTAATGGAGGTAGAAGAGCAGCTAGCTGATTTCAAACTTTTTAGGGAGCAAGAGAATGAGCAAAGAGCTGAAGAAATCAAGCAAGTAATTGGTGAGCTTGATAGTCTTCGAGAGGAGTTTGATCTTGAAAGTTTCACAAGAAAATCAAAAGTTTCATATGCAATTTCGGATCAACAAGATGGAAGTGAGCAAGAGGAAAGGGTTGACTTCTAGGTTCTTGATAACCCTCTATTTGAAGTGGGTATTGAGGAAAGTTATGATAACCCTCTCTTTGTGATGGATGATAAAACATGTGTTGAAGTAACCGAACATGAGACTGAGTATGGTTTCTAGTGTATGGATTGTTGTACCCCAAATTAAAAATTTTGCTACACTTAGGCATTTTGAAGAAATGAGTAAAAGTCTTGTCAAATTTGTCAAAAAGGTCAATATTTGGGTTTGCATGTCTTGCATGAGGGGTAAAAACTTGAAATTTTCAAAATATGATGATCTAGGTCTGCTCAGAGTGACCTAAACTACAAAACCCAGATCTTCGTTTTTCATCCCTACTTTTTAGGAAAATTGTTATTTTTAGAAATTTTCTAAAAATAGTAACTTTTTTTGGGTTTCTTTCGAAACGGATATTGGCAAAACTTTCTAAAAATAGAAAGTTGGTCCGTTAGGGTTGAAACTGATTTTGATTGGCTCAAAATACTTCCTCATTAGGTTGGTGCAGTCAGAATCGCGAAATGATCAGTTTTTCCCTAGTGGGTCTATTCTGCTTTTTCAATTTCAGAAAGCATTTCAGGAGCTTCAAAAGTCATCAATGGAGGTCAATCAGCTGCCAGGTGTCAGATTCAACACGCAAACACTGAACAAAAGATGGGATGGTGAACATGCACGAAGAACGAAGGAAGTGGAAATCCGCAGAAAACGACTAAGTCTGCCAGCCATGGGCGCCCCAGAAGGAGATAGGCGCCCATCTTTTTAGGGCATCAGACGATGGAATTAGGGTTTGATCTTTTAGGCAAAGTTGTTCAAATTCCTCCTAGCTCTGTAGCGAGTCTGACAGTGCAATCATCGGATCATCCAGTCACCTGGGATTTGAGGTCAAAAGGAGAGGTTTCAACCAGAACACAGAACGAAAATCGTGAAAATGTCAGAAAATTTTTTAAGTCTGGGAACTTTCAGTGCCCCAGATGCCCAGGGGTGCCCAGTCTTTTGAGAGGCCTAACTCAGCAATTAAGGTTTGCAGATGGGCTCAATCTCTTCAAAATTCAGTTAGCTTAGCAACAGATATCTCCATCAGAACATCAAACTTGTCAATCTCCAACAAATCCAAACCGAGCTGAAGGTATGAATGAAGCTTCAAATTTGAAGATTGGAAATCGGATGAAAATATTCTAAGTCTGGAAGATTTGGGCGCGCCCCTTGTGAAGAAAGGCACTCAAATTTTTGAGGGCTCAAACGTATGATTTTGCCAATGAAGCCTCCAACGTGACTTCTTCAGAATTGATCAGGCTTTCCAACGAGACCATCAGCTCGTCAATCCGAGTCGGCAATCGTTAGATACAGGAGGTGTAACAGAGGGTTTGACAAGAGTTAAATGTCGAAAGTCGAAAGCAAAGAAGATATTGAAAAATGACTAACTCTGGTAGAGTTGGGCGCCCCAGCTTTCCAAGGGCGCCCAAGCTTTTGATGCCCCAGATTCAACTTTTTGATGAACTTACTCCCAAAGGACCCTTCTTAGAAGCTTCTTAGCTCCGTAACGAGTCCAGCCATTAGTCAATCAGACGCCCGGATCATCAGATCTGACAAGATCATCTGGAGAAGAGTTGAAGAAATATTGAAAAAGTTTCTAAGTTTCGTTGAGATGGGCGCCCCTGGAGAGAAAGAGCGCCCAAGATTTTGGAGCTTAAAATGATGAAATTTGCAGATAGTCTCCAAGATCATCTCTTTACATTCGATCAAGCTATCCA
>VDFB02353716.1:0-39693 GCA_007258455.2 Sequoia sempervirens
CCCTTTGGGTTATGAACCATTACACAACACTATATAGTCTAGTCCTTGAAAAAACCTTTACATGTGATCATTGAGGAGAAACAATAATTTGAAAATGTACTTGATTGATTACATAAGATTCATGCACTTAACAAATCAAATGTGAACCGACAAATCACTACTCACACTTGAACCTAAATGAGTGTTTGGTTATAGCGTAGATATTAATTTGGACCTTAATTTATCCAAATTCATCATCTTTCACCTTATTTTCGTTAATTAATACTCCTATTATTTAATTAATATCTTTAATTCTGCCAAATCCCTAAGGTATTTAATCAATAATACCTTATCTCTTTAATCCTCCTTCCATCAAATGAATTAAATAAATATCACATTTATTTAATTCCTCCTCATGTCACATCCTCCATCATTTTTATCTTATCTTAATCCTTCTTCTAATCCCATAATTAGGATGTGCACATGCCTAATGCTTGATTAGGATGTGTCACATCCTCCAACTTTTGCAATTTGGCCTCTAATCTCTCTTAGCCACCTAACCCTCCTCTAATCCTTCATTACTCTTTCCCATGTGATCTTTGACTTGTCACATCAAGTCACATGTGAAATCTAACCCTCTTCTAATCTTCATTAATTAATCTAATCAAGTACTTGCACAATCTAATCACCCCCTTTAGTCAACTCTCCCCATCCCCGAGGAATTTTTAATTCTTTTTATTCATCCAAGGCACTCCACTTCCCCATGTGAATTTTTAATTCACCTTTTAATCCCCCAATGCACCCTTTGGAATTTAAAATTATTTCCCATCTCCCCATGTGAATATTTGAGGAATTTTTAATTCCTCACATGTCCTCTCACCCACATGGGCACAAGTACCTCCTTTATGAGGAGATCTTGTCCAATCCCAAGGTACTTTGTACCCCCCTCCATGTCATGTCCTTCTTCTTCCACCTCATATCCACTTCACCTTTTAGGGCTAAATCACATGCCACATGTCAAGATGTGAGGACTTGTGAGTTCTCAACTCACCCCCAGCCACCATCTTGATGTTGGGTGGATCGATCTCAGATCCATTTCCCTAAGTTTCCCAAAGTCCTATAAATACCCCCTCTTTTCTCTCATTTTAGGGGAGATCATTTGTGCTAGCCAAACTCTTGAGTTTTGTTTCTCAACCTCTACTTAGCCATTTTCACATTTTCATCCACTTGCATCATCTTCCTGCCCTCATCTAGCTTGCTTTAGGCTATGAACCATTACACAACACACTATATAGTCTAGTCCTTGAAACAACCTTTACATATGATCATTCAAGGAGAAACAATAATTTGAAAATCGTACTTGATTTATTACATAAGGATTCATGCACTTAACAAATCAAATGTAGACAAACAAAGCTCACTACTCACACTTGAACCTAAATGAGTGTTTGGTTATAACATAATGCCATGACAATCCATGTTACAAGGATGTAAAATTCTAATAAAATAAATGCAACCATTATCAGGATAATCTCTAACACCTATCTTAAGAGGAGATGTGAAACATTGAATACATCCTCATGGACAAAATGAACTTTATACGCCTACAACTCATACTAAAAATAGATAATTTCTTGTGTAAGGCATTCCCCTCCAACAATGCCAATGCTTTGTTGGTGTATCCATTACCCTTATTAGAAGTATTATACAACTCTACTACCTATCATGAATAAACCTATATATACCTCACACTCAAATGTAATGACATTATGGCAACATTTAACACAATTGTCACATTACAAATAATATTTTGTGAAGAAGGTGATATCCATACCAAAAAAAGTTCTATGCCATATTACAAAATATACACAATGCAAAATTAGTGCAACATGATTGGGAAACAATAATGACACATAAATAAATTATTGAATAATGAGAAGAGTTTGACCTGTCCATGCATTTATTTTCCACCAAAATGTAGCCATTCTACATCAAAAGAATATTTTAAAGATGTACTAAACTTATAGTACACTAAACATAGCACACTATACACAATGAAAAGAAAATAAGAATATTGAGGATGACCAACTCCAAAAGAGGGGCTTCTATACATAGGCCAATGGGTGATGCTAACAAAAAATTATGCATTGAAGATAGATTTATGAATGGATCATCAATATAATTCACATCTATTATTTACAATGTTGATTCCAAGCCTTTGGACTTCCCAATGTATGTAGTAATTTAAGTTGATAGCTACAATAACTCGAAATGAGATAGAAAAAACAAAAGAACATACCTTTGATACCTATAACATGTGGTAATCATCGATAGATCCCCTAACCATAGAGTGGAAAATTAAAATCCACAAATACCAAGGTTTCACAGTAAATAAGTCTTTAATATGCATATGAAAAAATGAAAGACAAGACCTAACATTTACAACTATATCTAAAGTCAAATCCATAGAAATCATTTTCATAGAACTTGCATTCTTTTTTAAACAATACTCAAGAATGTATAACAATTCTTATACCATCATTAGGAAGAAAGAAGAGGAAGAGGCCCACCTACAAGTACACATATATTATTCTACCTTCCTTACTAGTTTAGATTATATTTTTCATCACAATGATACTTAAATTGTTGATTGAGGTGTCAATGAATGCAAAAGAAAACGTGAGTACCATTTACAAAAGAGGGATCCAAATTCAGTACACACATATGTAGGAAATATATTCCTAAAACCACTCTTTACATTCAATATCCAATTATAGTAGGTATTTAAAAGAAAAATGACATGTGGGATTCAAGTATGTATATTAATTTTTTATTTGTAGAGATAAATAATAGCTACTTGCAAAGCAAACTTCAAATGCTCGCAACTCAAAGATGATAACTTTTACTTAAATTTATTACATTGAGCTTGCTCATACCTTTTTATTTTCTCCTAACCAAGCCACTTCATAGCTACATATTAAAGTTCCTAACTTGCTAAGCTAATACATTATGATTGAGCCAATAAGGATAGATCTTTCAATTTGGCATTGAAATAGTCAAAATGGTCCCTAACACCAAAAGTGCTCTCATCATGCCTACATTGCTAAAGGAGTAAAAAAAGGGAAATGAATTTTAACAATAAAATAAAGAAAGAGCTCCCATAAAAATATCTCATGCCTAGATTACTAAAAGAGAAAAAATGGAAAATGAAAATTTTAAGAAAATAAAGAAAGAGCTAACATTTAGTATTTCAAACCAAAGATATCTCTATTGAGACTAATAAAAATCTAACTAGTAGCAAATCATTTCTTAGCTTTGAGAAATATATCTATAAGTTGACATGTGGAATCATTTTGAGACCAATGTTTTATTTAGGTGTCAAATAATCTATAATTTTGATACCTCCTTCATTTTTCATGATATCAAAGCACACAAGAAAGGTGGATTAGATCATGCATGCACGTGCATGGCTTGGTTATTTTAAATGAAAAAAGATAAATGCAATCTCAATTATATTAGGTTGATTCCATGTTTGATTTGTGATTGAGCTCAAGTATTTGTATCTTGTTTTGACTAGCTATTATAAGACTTGATTACCAACAATTAATTGTTTATTATATGATTTAGGTAATTTTAATTAAAAAAAAAATTGTACTTATGATCATGGTATCTCATAGCTTCTTTAACCTATGTTTGTAGGTAAAATTATACAAGCCTTCATTGAAAGTATTCAACATGTACCAAGATTTAGATATATGGATGTCGATAATGACAATGGGTGTCCCAAAATATACATTCAATATTTAACCAAATGGTCTTATAAATTATACCAATAACTCCATGATCTCTTTCTTAGATAATGATCATCCACTTGCTTGTTATTGGAAACTTCAACCTAATACGAGAACTTTGTTTAAATTTTCTATAGTTAGTAAATACTAATAAAATAAAAGGTAAAAAATTGATCAAATACACTAATGGCTTGAACATCATATTAGTTCCAACCATAATATCAAATTATGCATTCAATTGGTAGTACCATTATTCAAATATTTACATGCATGCTCATACACTCTAACCCTTTATGTAGTCAAATCCACTATCATAATTAAATTTTTTTAATGATAGTGATTAAGATCTATCACCATCAAAACGATATAATAGCTATAGAGAGAATTTAGTGTAAATTAAATGAAAAAATAGATCATCCCTTTCTCACTATTTTTATTATTTTATGCAGTAAATTTCATGTTAGTACTAGTCTGTATAAATATATACTTATGTGTAAATTATATGAAATGAAAAGATTGCCCCTTTTTTATGAATTTGTTATTTTATGTAAAAATTTAAAACATTCATAATATAGTTGTGCACTTTATTTTAGAAACACTAATCCTTATTATAATGCTTTACATTATGTTTTCATGTTTTTTTTCATAAAATTTATAAATAGAATTCAAGTAGGTTAAAATTCTAGAATTACTATGGTAACCATAAGAGTGAACCCAAAGGATTCACTGCATCTTTCATATGATGTTCTAGATTTGTTACTCTTTAGTTGTTATACTAAAAAATAACTCAAAAATGATCAAGACTCTCATATTCAATAGTTGAGAATTCAACATTTAAGGTTATTGTTTTTGATAAAGTAAGCAACATTTACAGGGTGTTGTACGCTTTACACAGAGAGCCCTCGGGACCAAAAAGAAGTTAGTTCAAAACATGACATGAACTAGAAAGAGAAGCTAGAGAAAAGGGAGGCAATCCCTTACAAATAGGAGCCACTAGGACTCAACAAAATAGGCCAAACAGGCCACACATAGAACAAAACTAGGACATGAACAACCGACAAACAGCATGTCGAACGAAGGACGAGGACTAGACAACCCCAAAATTTAAGGTTATTATTGTTTTATAATGGAATCCTTGGAATAAGAAGAAGCTCCCATCACTATTCATGTATTGAACCCATATTTTATATATGTTATTATAACACATCTTACTTTGGAATGTTGAACTCTAGAAAATTAAACAAGATTTTACATTTTTGTTCTATAGGAGTAAGAAATAATATATATTTTGTAAGGTTTCCCTAACTAATCATGTAGATTACTATGGAACTATCCTAGAAGGTGATATCTATAGGTTCTTCAACCAAATTAAAATAGGATTTTCACAAAGAATAATTGAAAACTTAAGATATTAACTCATGGATCTAGATTATACTATTTGCTAAGAGTTCAACTTATCTTTTAGTTGTGATTATGTATCTAAAGTAATAGTAAAAATATTCTGAAATTTTTATCAGATGTGCAATCATGTCACAAAGATTTGAGTGGGATCAAGTGATCGATGTTGTATTGCTTCACACCATTTTTTACTTCTACTCAAATGATTTTGAGGAAGACCACTAGCATGTGTAGTTGATGCTATGGTAAGGAAGGACACAAGGCAATCATACAAAAACTTGACACATCCCTCTCTCCACTTTTTTTATAGTTATCATTATTGTAAATATTAGATGAATTAAAAATATTGTCACAGTTGCACCATTCTATTATTTTATATACTAGCAAAGATACCATATGCTATCAACACTTCTTCCTCATCTATAACTATTGTAATAAATATGGTAAGCAATGTCTCAATTGTTGTAGCACCATAAACAGACCAGAATAACCATTTTATTACCATTAGTAATGATGACAACCAAAATATCTATTCTATTAACTACTATTTCTTACATTTTTTGTAAATGATTATATCTAATTAAAAACTACATGACTATACAAATAAATATATCTAATATCTATTACCAAAATATCTATTTTATTAACTATAATTTCTTACACAGTTTTTGGAAATGATTATATCTCATTAAAAACTACATGACTATACTAAATAAATATATCTAATATCTATTGTGAAAGTTCAAATAAAGCAAAAATACTTCCTATTTTATATAACAACTTTCCTATATTATAAAATTATTATGTTTTATCTTATCAAGATAACCACCCACATGATATAACTGCCAGTAAATACTTTACTATATTGGAGAAGGAAATGAATCGAAAGGACATTATTGAGAGTATTTGAAGATATTTGCTGCAACCTTTATTCAATGTTATGACATTATATAGAATTAGGAATAATAATAATAAAAAAGCACATGTATTGCATAAAGCACAGACCATTTTGATAAGACCACCTGTAATAACATTAATGAAGTTTTAGTATTATTTAAAACTTGATTGAATTTCATGATTTAATCATTTCAGATTTTCTCACAGATGCCTTAGCTATTCACTCCAAATTTAGATTTGACATCTTGCTTATTATGAATTCTCATCTGAGATTCAAACTTTCAAAGGACCTTTAACTCTATGGACAATGATGAATGCTGACATGGTTTCCACCTGCCACTTATGTTCTGCCAATGTCTCCCTGAGATTCTCATCACCAAGCACTGATGATCAAGGAACATTTTGCTGTTGGAAAGTACTAGTTCCACCCCAACAACTGGAAAGCTCCCAAATGGTCAATAAAACCAATTTAAAGTTGGTAAACCTTTACAAAAAGAAAAATATCAATTAGCCTTAGCAAAAGTTACAGGAAAAGTCATGTTTTTCTAGACCTTGAACTGCAAAGGAATGGTTCCATTTCAAAAGCAAAGTGGAGGAGCGTTTGTGAATCACCCATTAATGGAGTACTCAATGATAGTACATATTCTCAAAGGAATTTCAAGCACTCAATCCCAGGAATTAGACATGGTTGCATTCTCATTCTCATTCATGCACCACTCACACCAGACAAATGGGCTTTGCTTGGCCTCCAAAGCTAAGGATGGAATATATAAGTGGTATAGGATCCTATTGTCCCTCCCCTATATAGTACAAATACTTTATCAGAAAGTGACCTCATCTAGATGCCTGTGCTTTTTCTTTATTCTATTGATAGAGATTAAATATTATACAGCTGCTTCAGTTGTTTAAACTCTTTCAAACTCCATTATCTCTTTCAACTTACCCACACCTTGTATTTTTTCTCATCTGTGGTTCCCACCTGCTTTCAAACATCAAACTGTCTTGTTAAGTTAAAAAAATCCAGTGCAGATAAGAGAAGAGTGGTCGTTTGTCAAAGTTGATTGATGGAGATACGATCAATTATTTCTGACTGTGATGGATAACTAATTGTGATGGATAACTATTCTTGCAAGTTTAAATGATTGGTGTTGTTGAAAACTCATTGTAATACTTATTTATATTTTATAAACAATGTTATATAAGTGTATGTGAATAAACATTCATAGAATGTGATGGAATTAAAATTATCTTAAAATTACATAATTAAATCTTGGTTTTAAGGGTGGGGATGGGAGGAGGAGGAGGGGGGAAGGGGTGTGTCGCGCCAGTGTCACTGTCATGTGAAAAATGTTTATCAGACACACTGCAGTTTATAGAGTGGGGTATCCGATTCTTACAATCTGAAAAAAATCTTGATTTTTTAATAATTTTTATTTTATACATAATAAATATGTTCATTCATTATTTATTAATTTTTTTACCTTTCATTAATATTATTTGATTGAAAAATAGTTTTACATAAATATCTTAATATTAATAAAGTCTGTCAAAGAGAAAAATGAGCAGATAATTCTGAGAGATTGAGGTGAGAGATATTTCTCTTTTTTGTTTGTTGTCTTCATTGGAAGCACCAATTTGAGTAAAATGCGGAGAATGTCCCCTGTCGAAATAGATTAAAAAAGACAAATGTATGTCTTTTTCGGCCACTAATTTACATGAGACAAATTCAAATAAGAATAGCCTTAATAATAAACTCATTTCATCATAGCGACAGCATTGGCAATTGTATAAAATTTAAACTTATATAAGCTTTTAAATGATTCCTTTACACATTTGATCTGGCTTTCAATTCTTTTTGATGTTTTTTAAAGTTATTTATTGCTTTTAAGAATTTAATTTTAGTTTTCTGTTTTAGAATCTAGAGTGTGGTTATTATCTTGATTATCATAATGATTTATATTAGATTTTTTTTTTTCGAAGTTTATTGGTGTAGGTTTGAATTTAAAATTATTTTGTATTTTCATAATCTAACACACACAATAAGTCTGTTGTCTACTTTCATAACCAGCAGATTATGAATACTCACATTAGCAGTTAGTGACAAGCAAGTGATAAACTTTTTATTGTTTTATAATTCTTCCTATTACTTTGTTTGCTTGTTTTCATTGTTAGAGATGATATTGAATCTTTTGAGCTTTTTTATTAATATCTTGAATTTCTATAAAACAATAAATTTATAATATTTTTGAGTTTTTCTTTATAATCATTGTTAGCCATAATCTATCTACATTGATTAGACCAATGACTAAGCACCTAGACTATGAATGTATTCCTATGCCTCATTCAAAGCATGTTGAATCTTCTACCTTTTACTTCACCTACACCTCACAATGTAGATGCAAATTCTAGGCTAACTCATACACAAAAGTACTAGAAAGGAATGAATGTCATTGTATTGATCTCTTAACAACTCTCTACAAACATACTTTGTATAACCCAATATATGCACTCAAAGCACTCTCTCTATATACTCCACAAATTTAGGGTTATGTATAGGTGTATGTCCCCTACTGCTACCTAAACTATGTATACATTCATGCATACTCTACAAATAAAACAAACATACTTTAAAGCAAGCTACAAGTTGCATATATATTGCATCCTCGAATGTATCCTATGCATGTTTATTTATCACTATTCTTATATATGCTCTCAAAGAAGTCAGACATTCACTATGTATAGCTAGGGAAAAATTAAAAAAATTGCTACATTTTGGTGCCAACATTCTCTTGACATAATTATGTGTTTTATTCTCAAAACACTTACAAAAAATTGGGATGATTTAAATAAAATTAAATACTATACCCCATTATTTGATACATGTGTAAGCTCTCATGCATCTAGAAAAATTTGGTTCAAATTTTTAATTTTCCCGTGTGCAAAGCTAGATATCAAGCATTGTCTAATTGTTGAAACTTGCGCGATGATATTTTGAAGATCTTTATCATTTGTAAACTATTTGAGAATATCTTTCTATGGATCCACTACCTCTATATTGCCACATACTCATTGGAAAATAATGTAATACACATGCACACAATTTTTAATTTACCTAGTGAAGTATTTTGCCGTTTGTCACTCTTGTGGTCATCATGTGTTGAAGCATTTATGTATTCCATAGATTGAGCACACCTAATTGTGCATTCATGATATCTTCTTGTATTAATTGGAACTTTGGCTCATTGAAATTTGTCATCATTGATGTTAGTTAGCTCACCAACATTCAATTTAGCTAATTTTTCAATCAAAATAATTAACTAAATAATCAATTTAGTTAACTCACCATTGACAATTCAATCATTTTGACAAACTTAAGATCACAATTAAGTAATTATCAATTCATCTTATGAAATGAGTTGACTACCTAGTCATCACCATCCATTTTACAAATTGATTGCTAGCTCTCCCCATCACACCCGCCATTCATGGATCAAATTCATGATCTAAGATTAAATCTCCACCATTCAATTTTCTCTCAATATTTTTTATAAATTGAAGCTTAATCCTCCTTTTTCACCATCTTGAATTGAGCATGTTGTAGCATTGAGGAACAAACATTATCAAGAACATACACACTTTACATTTTATAGAGGTTTGTATCATGTGTAAGAATGATGAGTTTTAAATATTATTTTTGATTCTTAGTTTTTATTTTGATTCTCATGTTTACATATGAGACAATATTGCACAATACACAATTTAAATAATTTACATCTAGAACTCAAATTTTTAATCTCTCTTCTCTTCCTTCCAAATATGCAACCACCATACCTCTTAAAAAAAATTATTGCAAAATTCAAATTTAATCAATAATATATTTCCTCACATGTAAATATTTAAATACATGATGAAACCATCCAATATTATTTGAATGATTATGCATTTTCAATTAAATTATGTAATCTTATAATTAATAAAATATAGTATATTAATCAATTAATTAATAAATCGATCCAAGTGACTATATATAACCATAAAAAATAAATATCTTTTCAATTATTAAAATATTAGTTTGACTCATAAAATTACATGGTTGAATCCTGATAACAATATCACAATTAAAATATTAATTAAATAAACAACTCTAAAGATCATGTATGTGTCATTAATATAGATAGAAGACTTATATTATTGAAACCGAAATATAATCCCCCTGAAACCCCTAATAAATATCATGCTTTAATATCAATATCATTTGACTATATTTTTCAATTTTAAATAAGTATTATTTAAAACAAAATGCATCCATCATGCTGGTCTATTAACCCATCATGGATGTCAAGAATGAACAAACTCTAGAGAAAGCCATTTCAATAAAATGTGACGCCAACATTGATTCTTCTTTTGAGTCTTATGATGGGTTTAATAGCTAATTTCTTTGATATTTAGATATTTTGGTCAATACTTTTTAAGATATTGACATCAGGATTTGTTCCTCCTACCTATAACATGTCATTGTCCAGCATGACATTCTATCTACTATGCAACCAAACTGTACCTACATCAAACTAGAGTGAACTATATGATTTTTGCATGCCTCTCTTAGCTACTATTACATTTACCTCATCCCCAGGATTTGATTGAGGAGCCCAATTCTCCTTATTCTGATAATACTTTATTCTCTGTGTCCATGAATGAAGTCAAAGAAATGTTTGTGGGGGGCAATGAAAGGAGTGTATTTCCAATATAGAGACAATATATTTATAAGATCTGAAACTTCTGCAACTTGATTCTCTCTGTTATCTCTTAAGTGTGCTCATGCTTCTAGTTGAAGATTGAGATAATGCCCCTTATTCTTATTTCCTTGATTTAGATTGAATTGCAGGCATTTGAAGGTTGATAAACCTTATCCAAAATAAGAAACTACAAGAAAATTCATGTTTTATCAGACCCTCATTTGGAAAGAAATTTCAGTTGAAGAAATCATTGTGGCCCAAATAAAGGAGTGAATGATAGGAATTTCAAGTACTGAAGCTGAAGAAGAATCATCCCTGTATATTCCACGTCATCCACAGTAGTTTACGGTTGGAAAGGCCTATGGAATATATTCATATCTAAGTGGTATGGGATCTAATTATTCCTCACCTAAATAATACTGGGACTTTATCATAAAGTGGCTTCATCTAGATGCCTTTGCTTTTGCTTTTACCAATATGTAATCTATTGACAAATTACACAGATGCATTGATATAAAAGGGAACTCCAATTTGATAATTTGAATAGAAAATATTCATCAATGAATGCTTTTATTTTGAAGAAGAGCAGATTCTGTTGAATGTAAAAAGAAAACCATTGACACATGATACAAATTCCATCTGTCTCTATCAACTTATGAAAAACTTGGTGGGCTCCTACCATACCAAATCTAAGCTGATCAACAATGGCACCTAGGGAACCTTATCTAGGTAACAACTTCACAATTATTGCAGTACTTGTCACATGAAGATTTTATGAAAAAGTTAAAATAAAATTGACAAAAGACTAAAATTAGAGATTGGTGGTACATATTTCAGAGTATACTTGGTGTTGATGAATCCATCAACGTAAGACTTTAAAATCCATCTTGGACCTCACATTTTCAACATCAACGGTGTCTTGTACTCTAACACTTCCTTTTTTCTCCCCTTCAAACACGTTTCCATAGAGAAAACAAGAAATTGTCAATCTTGATTGTGATGATATAGAGAGGGGTTAACTACTATTTGAGCATGAAAGAGATGCTTAAAATGATTGAAATAGGAGTTCAATCTATCTCATAAATTAGATAAAATTGGGTTTAAATAGTATATTTTATGTTTTGACTTGTTTAGGTGGTTCATCTGACATCACACTTATTTCATAAAAACTCATTTATTAGTGTGATTTCAAATGAGCCACCTAAGCAAGTCAAAATTTTGAATGTGTTGTTTAAGCTGAAATTTAGATAATGTTTGGTGAGCTCTTTATTTTCAAAATTTATTTTACATCAATACTTTTGTAGGATTCTTCAAAATTGAGATTAAATAAATCTTATAGGATCATAATATTAAAAAAACTAATTGTGAAGATTTTGGTGGAGGTGTAATTATATTTGTATTGAAAGAAACGCTTAATATAATAAAAAACTATTGTGTCTACTTTTAGGTCAAGGAGTTTTTTCACTATTTACTTAATGTGTTCTCATTTTGTTAAATTCTTGAAATTAAATGTTATGCATAAACACTTATTAGAATTCCTCAAACAAAATATTAGATGCATAACTATCACATTATCAAAAAAAATGACTACAATGATGTTAGTGGAGAGGTAACTATTCTTAAAAATGAAACAAATGTTTAAAATGTAGAAAATGTTTCCCTTACCTTTAAGTCGAGGGGTTTGTTATAGTACATACTCAAAATTTGACCTTTCTCTTAAAGAATAGAGAAGAATAAATGTCTTAATGTTTGTTAATCCCTCAATTTAAAAGTCATTATTTAGAAACATCTAAATAGAGTTCTTCACACAAAAGAACTATTGTATAATACATTAAGAACTCTTTCACAATCCACTAATGGAGCCCCCTCATATTAGTTATTGATATAGCAACATCTAGGGTATAAGAGCAATCTTGCATCAACCAAGACAATTTTATTTCACATTTATTTAGTTAACTTTAGCTTTACAATAATGTTCTAGCCATCAAATTTTACTACAACTTGTGGTTCTCATATTCATAATCTAGAATCAACATACTATGATAAAGTGCCAATCTAGTTTTATTATTTCTATTTGAAGTAGTTGTCCAAGATTTGTGGCAATAATTGGTTACATTTCCAATCTCATTGGTTATAGGGAGACGTGTGGTATAAACCACATCATGATAAAATACATGTTATTTACCACATTCATTCTGGAAGGTTCCTAGCTACACCCTACCAAAATGCATGTTTCATCTAGCATTAAGATTCACACCACCTTGCAACCAACACAAATCATTCCAACAACTACAACTCACTATATAAACAACACTTATGATCATTCAAAGGGTAGCAAAAAATATTAGATTTGAGGAATTATATGGTGATTGGAATGTTCAATGGAAATTTTTTTAATTTTATTGTAATATCCTAGGAGAAATTTTTAATTTGCACATGATTGTGCCCATGTGCCTTTGAAAGTTGAAGTCTCAATTTGTAAGCCATTGTGATTAATTTTAATGTATTTCATGACTATGTCAATGGAATATAATTCTATTTTTTGTTATCATGATTGCATTTTGTTGTGTGTGTGTTTGTGTACTTGAGTGTATGGTTGGGTAATCCTTAATTGGACCCTACATCCATGACTATACCAAATGGTATCCAAGAAAACTTTGAATCTTGTGAAGATCAAAAGTCTCTTCTTGTAAATAGATTTGGAAAATTTGAGGCAATATAGAAGATGCTTACATATAAAGCACTAATTTTGAGGTAATTTATAAGAGTGATTATGGAAAATCCACCAACATTGAGGAGGCTTGGAACAGTGATTGTAGATAGATCACTAACCTTGAGGTAGTTTGCATCAAATCCAAGGATAAGATGCCTCGGACAAAGAGGACAAGGTGTTTCTATTATTGTTAGAAAATAGTACTTATAAATGTTTTAAATGATGAGAAAAATGAAGATCGAGTTGGATGTTTTAGAAGAAAATAGGAAAGGAGATCACAAACCTAGAAATGATGAAAGTGATGATGAATAAACTAAAAGAAGAGAAAATGCACGAAGTACCAAACAAGATATAGAATATATCAAGAGGAAGAAAAAACTTGTCAAGTATAAATGTTAAATACTATCTCTAAAATTGGTAAGAGACTTAAAGTTGAGATTTCTATCTATCCTATTAATTTAAATCCTAGGGAACTAATTGATTATATAAATGACCCAAAATAATATTTTGAGTATGAATAAATTGTAGATGATGAAAGGGTTAGGTTTGCTAAGATAAAATTGAAATGACATGCTACTATTTGGTGGAAAGAAGTAAAATTGGAAAGAAATAGAAGAGGGAAAGAAAAATAGGATAGGATGGTGATAAAACTAAAGAATCAATTTATACCTATTGATTATGAGTTAGAATTATTGAAGAGATCATTACAAAACTAAGATAGACATAGTAAAGTAAGCAAGGAAAAGGTTTCCAAAGACATCAATAGATTGAGAGGGACCATCCAAGAAGAGCTAATCATGGTGAAATTGTAGATAATACAAGAATATTAGAAAATTATATTGAAGACAAAAAAGAAGGTAATAAAATATTTGAGATTAGAAAAAAATGATAGAGAGGAAAAGGGGGAGGATCTCGAAGAGGAAGATACCAATGCATTGACAATAGAGCATATATAGAAGATTTCAAAGCAAGAGGAAGTAGTAGTACATCTTAAAAAGGAATATAAGATAGTGATTCATACTAAAATGAGAAATAATCTAGTAGTTCATATTGCAATGGCACAACCAATGGTTATTAAAGAGGTAGAGGAAGATATGGTAGCTTGGCAATGAAAGGTCTTTAAAGAGGTATTTATTTTAGATGCGGAGTAGAGGGTCATGGGTCATTTGATTGTTATCAAAGTCAAGGAAGTGCCAATAGAATAATTATAGATTCTTATGAATAATCTAGTGAATCAAAAAATTTGATAGATGAACTAGAGAGAGGTGATTTACTATTCATAAATATAATTTTGTTAAAACTAGATGACATGGAGAAAGATGAACCAATGCATTAAAATAATTTTTGTAGGATAATAAGTAATACTAAAGTTAGTTGTTGAAAGTTTATAATACATAGTGGAACCATTCAAAATATAGTATTTGAGGAAACAATTGACAAGTTGAATTTGAAGGTCTACATTGTAACACCATAGTATTTATAGAATCTCATGGATGAAGGAGGAACATAAGACCCTACTAAGTGAACAACGTTTGGTGAAATTTAAGATAGGGACATATCAAGATAAAAATTTTGGTGATATTATGCCAATAGAAGCATGCCATTTATTATTGGGTAGACCATGGTAGTATGATAAAAAAGGTGTACATGATGAGAGAGAAAATACTTAACACTCTGATGATGGATAGAAACACACATTAGTACCACTAAAGGAGAGAGAAAATAAATATTGTTGTAGCACTAGTTAGAATTTTTTGGTGGATGGAAGAAATTTCTTAGATGTTTTGAGAAATGATAATACATGTTTCACATTGATTCTTATAATATGCGTTTTTTGTTGAATCCTAGAATATGTGAGACTGCAAGTGGAGGCAAATCCCCATAATAAAAATATTTAGATTTGTTGATAGAACACAAGGACATCACATCAAATAATATGCTAGGTAGATTACCATGTGTAATCTAAGTATCAATCATCTATGGAATTGTTTTTATGAACAATTTTACCAAATAAGAAAGTGCATAGAATGACACCAACAATAAATAAAGGACTATGAAAATAACTGCAAGAGTTAGTAAATAATAGTTTGATAAGAAAAACTCTAATCCCATGTGTAGTACATACAATACTAGCACAAAATAAATTAGGTGAGCAAATAACATGTGTGTAGACTCTATGCATAAATAAGACCATAATTAAATATAGGTTCCCATTGTAGGGACGGATAGCATAATGAATTACTTGAGCGATGCAAATTATTTCACTAAGATTAATTTGAAGAGTGGTTATCACCAAATCATAATAAGAGAAGAAGATGAATATATGATTGTAGTTATGATAAATAAATGACAATATGAGTGGTTAGTTATGATCTTTAGATTTATAACACACCTAATACATTTATGAGGCTAATAAGTAAAGTATTGAAGCAATATTTGGATAAATTTATGGGTTTTTACTTGGATGGTATTTTAATTTTTAGTAAGACTAAAGAGAATTGGCTAGAGCATATCATATTAGTATTCTAAAGAACGAGAGAATATATTTTGTTGATCAATTATGTGAATAAATGTAGTCTCATGAAACTAGAGTTGGTATATTTGTGATTTGTAACTTTGGTAGAAGGTTTGAAGAAGGATTGAGAAAAGGTAAGAGTAATTATGGAGTGGAATATACTGGTAAATGTTGGAGTGATAAGGTCTCTTTGTGGGTTAAATAGTTTCTACAAGAACTTTAATAGAAATTTTAGTGGCATTTGTGCACCAATAATTAAGACTAGGGTGATCCCACAATATTGGTTTACAATTCCATTGAGGAAGTAAAATTGGAAAAAAACTCCCATGAAAAAAAATGGTTTTTAGAGGTTTGCACGAACTAGGGGGTTCACTCAAACCCAAAAAGGGTTCGCTTAAACCCCCCTTTGAGTGAACCCTCTTTAATAATGGGACCCACTTTTTGCACACTGTCCAAAATGAAAACAAAGGAAATTTTTGAAAAAAGGGGGGTTCACTCGAAGGGGAGTTTGAGCAAAGCCCCCCTTTTCCCCCTTCTCCCCCTCTTGCACCAAATTTCGGCAAAAAATTTCCTTTCAAAGCTCAGGTTGAGGATGAAAATGGAGGAGACTTCACAGACCCAACTCGATGATGGTAGTCCTCAGAACGAGCTATCCATCGAATATAATTTTAATATGTTTTGGTTTTATTATGTATTTTTTTTAGTTTGATTAAACATAGGGTTTTCATCAAAAATCAAACTCTGTGTTCTACACATGTGGAAAAATAACATATTATCAATTTTTTTTGAAAAATATCAATGCACTAGATATTGATGTCCTTGATCCAACAAAAAAAAAGGAATTTTGATACATACAAAAAAAGTTATGTTTTAGCCAGTGAATCATGTCGAAATTGTAATTGGTTTGACTTTGAAATTTAATTAAGAAAAAAATATCCAATGAAATGCTATGAAACTAATTCCATGCACTAGATATCATAGTTACGAATCTAAATTTGAAAAAAATAGGATTTTATCGTTTATAGAAAAAATTTATGTGTTATTCACGTCACTCTTAAAAAATGGTGTTTATTGTTAAAGGCTAGTTTTCAAAGGATATGGAAAAATAAGTGCAATTTGATTCCAAAATTTTTGAAAAAAATATATTTAGAATCTAAAGACAAAATGTCACAAATCACTAGTTTGCATCGTCTTCAAATTCCTCGCGGTTTAGCTGCTATAGGTGCCCGAATGTGAAGATTTAGTTAAAAAAATTCAGTTCAATGTCCAGTTTGGCCAAAAATTGTAAACCATTGTTGTGGGATCACCCACTATGACGGAGAAAAAAATAATTCAAGCAGACATTAAGAGAAAACAAAAGGTTTTGGTTAATAAAAAATAAGGTAACAAGATAGCTAGTTGTTAGGACTCATAGTCTTGACTATTCTTCCTAATTAATTACTTTTGTGTCAAGATTCATTAATAAAAGCATCAAATGCATATGCTTTTTAATTCATCCCTTTTGTTAAAAATTTGCATCCTTCATGTTTGGTAAGTTCTAATTCATTTGGATAGAATTAGTGTAAATAAATGGCTTGAGAGTAGTAGAATGGATCCTCCATGAATTATATTGTATTGAGCATTGTTCCAGGAGGCTACCGCCTTGAAGAGGCCAATGATATATTATAATGTAGAACTATCATTTCAATGCAATTATAATTATAATTATAATAATATTAATATTAATTATAATTATAAATGATCCCACAATAGTGGTTTACACTTTTTGGGACATCCTGATTTTTGCTAAAATCACATATTTTTTAAAAATATAATGATTTAAGCCTTGAAAATTTTCATTTAAAGGATTCCAAATGAAGAGGGTTTGATCAAACCACCTTAGATCAAACCCCCTTGGATAGAACCCTGCTTGTTTTAAACCATACCTATAACAAAGTCTCTTTTACACCTATCAAAATGCTGATGAAAAATCACTTTTGATTTACCTTTTGGGGGATCAAATGAATTCACTTAAAATTTGTTTTTGTAAGTATGTAGTCCTTATTATAAGCTTCCCAAAAAAGTATAATTTTAAATATATTTAATTTGATTCTTATATTTATTTTTTATTTCTTGTGAATCTAGGTTTTTCATCCAAAATCAAGCTCTTTGTTCTGCACATGTAGAAAAATAGTAGATTATAAAAAAGAAATCTGAAAAATATGGTTGTGCTAGGTATTGATGTCCTTGATCCAACAAAAAACAAATCAATTTCGATACATACAAAAAAAATAATGTAGTATACGGTCAACCTATGTCTAAATTGTAATTGGTTTGACTTCAAAACTTAATTAAGAAAACAAATATTCAATAAAACACTATGAAACCAAATGAATGTGCCAGATATCGTAGTTACAAATCTAAATTCGAACAAATTAGAATTTTATCCTTCGTAGAAAAAAAGTTATGTTGTTTACGGTGAACATCACTCTTTAAAAATGGTGTTTACTATTTCAAACTAGTTTTTGAAGGAGGTGGAAAAATAAATGCAACCTGATTCATAAAATTTAAAAAATATATATATTAGAATCTACAGACAAAATGTTGCAAATCACTAGTTTGCATCCTCTTCAAATTCCTCATGGTTTAGCAGCTATAGGTGCCCAAAAGTGAAGATTTAGTTATAAAAAATCAATTCAATGTCAAGTTTGGCCAAAAAGTGTAAACACTATTGTGGGAAAAAAATAGTTCAATGTCAAGTTTGGCAAAAAAATGTAAACCACTAGTTTGCATATGCTTTTTAAGTCATCCCTTTTGTTAATTTTTTTCATCCTACATGTTTAGGAAGGCGTAATTCATTTGGATAGAATTAGTATAAATAAATGGCTTGAGAGTAGAATGGATCCTCCATGAATTATATTGTGTTGAGCATTGTTCTAGGAGGCTACCCCCTTGAAGAGGCCAATAATATATTATAATGTAGATCTATCATTTCAATGCAATAGTAAATTCTTATGTTTCCATTTGCAGTTTTTTTTTTGCATTTTTTTGGCTAATCTCTTACAAGAAGAACAATATCATATGTCATCAAATCTCTTTTCAAGGCCATATTTTGTGTGGTATATTTCACTTGCCTTATATTATTGTCCATCATATACTCTCACCTTACCTTCCTTAGATCTTGGTGATTAAAAAGTGGCTACAAAAGTAGTGGCATTGGGCTTTTGACCCAAAAAAATTCTTGCTCTTTTTTTTTATCATTTTGAGGACTCATAAACCTTGTATCAAGGGTTTTCCAAAATCATAGGAGAGTTATCATTCTAGCTATAAGTTGGATTACTCATATAGGATCCAATGAAGGGTAGAGGGTTACCCTCCAAAACCACATCATTGGAAATCCTATGTATATAATCGTGTGCTACCATGTATACCCTTAGGTATATCAAAATAACCCATGGGTGTTCTTTGAAACCCATCCCTAGGAAGCCATTGATCATTTGTAACTTATGATGCATCAATAAGTGGTTATCCCTAAGAACTTACCCACAATATACTAATTCATTTGGATTGGTATACTTGTGGGCTTATAGAACAAACACTCCCTTTAGACACATTTTTCTTATTTTGTTTTCCCACCTTAGTCTATTTAGAGTTGGAGAACACCACCACTAATGACTATTGTTCCCAACTTTAGTAGATATAATTTCTAATTATTCTAGTGGAATTTGTTATAGTTTTCAAAAATATGGTGGTGAATAGGATTTATTTCTCTACATTAGTATAACCTATTTGACAATATGGTTTATAGCATGTAACTCTCTACCAAGCTACAAAATATAGAAAACAACATTTCTAATCCACATGGGTTTAATTTAAAAAGAAAACTAATGTAAAAAAGGTGAGTAATTTTCAACTTTGCAATCTAGCTAATTATCTCATTACAATCCTCTCTTCAATCTATAGCTATTTTGGTAGATAAATCTAGCCCAGTTTTTTTAGCCACTTTGAAACCCTTCCTAATGGTGAACACCTACTTTAAGGAAATAAATGCTCTAATAACTACTAAAATTGATATCATCCCTTAGTGATGGATAGCATCAAGTAGTAGAATCTACTGAAGTTGCATAACTAATCATGACTCATTCCATGAATACTCTAATAATATTGACTATAGTTTTCACTCCAAAAGAATGCCTCAAGGTCCAATACATTATTCCCCAAATATTATGGTGCATACCTTAACAAGTAGGTCTATTGTGTTGAATAATATTTTACTCTTCACAGTACTTGTTGAGAAAACATGGTACCTTTACCTCATTCAACTTGGAAAAAAGAACCAATTTACTTGTATGATACATAGGTTACAATTCCTAATGATCAAATTATTTAATCATTTACCATTTTATGTTTCCTTGAGAAATTGGATGTCCCACTTTATGCCCCAACCACTATTTCATATGTAATTTATTTTTATTTTAGATTTATGTGTGTAAATATATTTGAAAAAATATGTTTTCGTGAAAGATGTTTAAAAGCATATATGACAAAGATATGGTATAAGAGATAATATGGCACATAAGAGAATGATTAAGAGTGAGGGTACAGAGTGAATTATAAATATTGACCCACTTTTGATGCCTGTTATGAAACATCATAGCTTAGCATATTTTAAAAAGTGGTAAATAAAAATAGTGGAGTGTGGATCACATGGGATTTTACCATTGTATTTTGGGACCTTCATTGGGCCCATGGTAATGCCTTATGGTGATTTTTTGAGCTCTATAAGTCAATATATTGAGGCTTGAGATGGAGGTAGTAGAGAGATGGTTTCTATAGGGATATATTGTTATATTTCTACCAAAAGAAGAGGATTTTAATCTCTATGGAGGCAAGAACTTGACATTATATTGTAATAGGTTTATGATTATTGACTAATATATTGATTTGATGCTTTGGAGGCTAGGTTTTTCCTAAATGGTTTTCTCGAGGTATATATGTGTCATTATCTTTCTTGTGGTTGATTTCCTTTCTACCTTTCTCATTCTCTCATTTATAATTTTTTTAAAGATTTCATAATGTTATTAAAATTCTTGTAGATTTGATATATGTGAAAATGCCTATAATGCTTAAAAATTATGAAGATCTATTTTAATTGATAAGGGATTTATGATTAATTTTCATAGAATATCTGGTATTAGAGCAAAGGTGGTTCCCTAGTTTGCTTGTGAGTCGCATGAACTTGCATGTCATTGCATGTGGTGGATCCATGGTGATTTGGTTCTAGGTATTCCTCCATTATTTATTTCTTAGCCAAACAAGCTTGTGGGAATATGCTAGAAGGAATTATTTATTTATTAACCATTGTATGAGCGGGATTTTGTAGTAGATCTAGTTTGTTATTTTAGGAAATGTTATGGAAAGCACTAGCAGAATGGTGGAGAGGTTCAATCGAGTTGGTCATGTGTATTCAAGTTATATTATTATGACTTGGAGCTCTTGTTTGGAAAATTATGATTATTAGAAAGTTGAATTTAGATTTGATTTAGTGTTTGAATTGTGGAGAATTTACATATTATCTCTCATTGTCTCTATATTGTATGTTACTCATGTGGTGTTGAATTTATTTATTGTATTCCTTGAGATTTGTGGGTGTTCTTAATTTGGTTTCAGATGGAGCATTGTTCATTTTTTTATCACTTTTGAGATGTCAAATGCATATAGATCTTGTGGTTTATCTAGTATGGATTATGTTGGTTATACCTTTCTTGGTCACATTGGTGCTTTAGTATGTTCATTATAGTGAGGCATAAATATGGTATTTGGAGTACCCAAGATAGTCATATTTTGGAACCTATTATTGTTGATTATGGTGGCATGAGAGGCTTTGGATCACAATTCAATGAGGGATTTGTGTGATTACATAGTCATTTCTATCTTCTTAGCTGGGTATTTTGGTTTTAATTTATCCTCTAGAGTTTTTGGTTTTACAATTGAGTGATTTTGTGTGATCCACGAGTGATCTTCATTTAGGAAATGGTTATCATGATGTCATGTATACCTCGATGTCATGATTCAATAAAATATTTTGGTAGTGATGTGGATTTATCATTTTGTGATAGATTATCATCTATAGTGGTTTTTGGTGTCATGGAGGAGCTCTTGGATCCTATTTATTGTGTGTAATGAGATTAAATTAACATATTTAGTTATATTATCATAGGATTCTTATCTTCATAATTTTAAAGATGTTGAAACCTATTACTATTAAGATATTTTGGATTCATTGACCTTGATTTATTAGTTATGATCTATCAATTTAGATGGATGATCCTTGGTGTATAAGGATGCGGGAAACTTATTTTATACAAATATTAAGAGGATTTTAGGTGAGTTGTGGTAATGAGATAATCATGATGTCATGGTAGGTTCCTAAATTCTATGTTAATTTTGTAGTGGGAGCTTTGACAATAGTTTTTGATAATCTAAATGATGGGCCACACTTGCATTCTCACATACACTTACAACACACAACATATAACTTGGCATATAACATTGTGCAACATCATATATCATCATACAATAATATTTTACATCTTCTAAATCTATTCAATGATACAACACTTATCAACACAATGCCTAAACAAAATCTTAAGTGTAAGGAGATGAAGTTTGATACATGGAAGATGAATCAATTCAACTTCATCAAGGACCTCCATATTTAGGATCATGTAAATTATAAATGTATATATGAAACATAATAGATCTAGAAAGATAGATTTAGTAGCCAAACATTGTAAATACACAACCATACATCTCTAAAAGAGTATTTCATGTATAAAATACATATATTAATAATAAAATTTGTTTTAGTTATAATATTCTTATTTGTATAATGTTTTAAGATCTCTATACTACTTTTGTACATTTACAACACATATAGGCCATTCCTAGAGCGGTGTCCTTTAAACCACATGAGATTTGGATTATTGGTATCAAAGTAGCTCTCTAACATGTCCTACTAGTGAGATTGGAGTATTTTAGCTTTAACATCAAACCACTAGATCCATTACATTACCTTCTAATTGATTTCAAATGCATTCAACTAGCAAAGGAGTAGGATCCAAACCATGCAATGATCAAAGATTAAATCATAAATTTTCTTTGAGAACAAGTCTTTATGTCTAGAGAATTTGTCAAATTCCTCAAACAAGTACTTCCCTTGGCACAATTTTCATGTAAGGCTTTTGTTGGTTGATTTTTCCTAGATTTCAATTGAATTAAGATATTCTTATGTTTTAGGGTGAAATAGATGTAGATGTTGTAGAAATATCATTAGATTGGATTAAATTATATTCTTTATAAATGAATTTTCTAATGAAGAAAAGATTAAGATTATTCTTCTAAAAATCTCAAGAAATGTTGGCAAGCCCATACACTTTGGGGGAAGACCAAATAGGAGGAAAATATAAGCCTACTCAATAAAAAATCTGGAATCCTTCAAGGATGAATACTATCCTAAATATGGTTACAATGACCAATATATTTGGTAGAAAAATTGTTCCAAGGACATGACTAATTAGTCAACACCTACATCATTATCTTCCACAAATTGTATGAAAAGTTGGGGACATTCACATCAAATCAACTTAGAGTTCTACAATAACTTGTGCCTATTCATTTAGTCCAAACTAAAGTTGACCTAGGCCAAGATGGTAGGAGAAACCTATTACTATGTGACTTTCATTGGGGAGGATTCAAGACTAAATGGAAAATAAGACAATTCCCTTGCACCAAAGAAAATTCCTTTCTTTCAAATAAGAAGAAACCATCCAAGACAAGTAAATGGTGTGATAAGCATAAATTCAATAGCCACTCCAACATAGAGTGTCATGCAAAGAATATTTTTTTGCATGCATACAAAAACAAAGGGTTCCTACTAACCAAAGTTGGAGAACATAGACCCAAAAGATACATGTCTTCATATGATAATCACAACATTCATTATAAAAGAGCACCTAGATTCCAATTTTTAGATATGGATGCAAGGACAACCTTTAGTTTTTTGATTGATGGCAATAGCATGAAGAACCTTGTTTCTAATGCTATTGGCATACACCTAAATTTTCAAACCATGCCCCATCTACAACCTAATGTTTTGAGATGGATTAGTTCCTATAACACTTAAGGTGTATTTTCATGGATCAATGTTATTTTTCATATATGTTATTCATTATTTTTGTGAGGAGCTAGTATGTGATTTACACCAGTTGATTTTAATGACATAATCCTTAGGCACCCCTATTTGCATCATTGATAAGGTGTTTATTTAGCTAGCTAATCCTTTGAGTATCACCATCTTAGTGAGCAATAAGAGATATAAGATTCTATAAGTGATTTGACAAGTCAAACATACCATTTGGTCTCTACACCAAATTGCACAAGTTTCCTTCAACAATATTGGGATGATTTTCTTTGAAGAAGGGGTGAATGATCTATGTGCTCCCATGTAAGCATGTGAAATAGACATTAGTTCCATATAGCATAATCTCATATGTAGCTTATTTCTCCATTTGTCACTTATGTAGTGTTTGGAACCATGTCCCACAACTTAGTAGACATCATCTAGCCCATGTGCAACCATTTGCATCATGTATCATCTACATAGCATGAAGGATCATGCCACATAGTATTGTTGACAACTATTTGTGCACTTAACACCATACTTGTATTCCCTCAAACACACATGACACAATACAAAGCTCAATATAGAACATTGTGGAACTTCACAGGCATTGTACAATAGTCCTAGATAAATCTTTTGGAGTCATTTCGTGACATACCACTTGTTAGTGTAACATGTATCTAGAATTCTAACAATTGAGAGGTGAAGCATCATACTTGGAAGACTAATTAATTCAACTTTATAATGACCTCCATCTTCACGTTCATTTAAATTATAAACGTGCATCTGTAACATAATATCTAGAAATATAGATTTAATAACTAAATATTATAAATATACAACACATCATTATGAAAATATGACCTATATGTAACATATACATACAACACATCTAAACCCCCACTTAAAACATTATCCCCCTCAAACAACTTAAATATAGATACCAAGGTCAACCATGTTACCAACAATAATGACATTGATACCAAGTCACCAAATTCAAACTTTAAATTCATGTTCTAGTTGAGTGATGGAGCTCCCTGTACTTCCTTGTTGCTAGCTTTGTCTATCTGAAATTAACTTATATGTTATTTGATACAAACCTTTGGGTTGTTATGTCAGGTTTTGATTTGCTTCACCCACTACAAAATATGTGAGGATATGTTTATATCCTTACACACTTATACTTGTTTGGTTGGCAATGCAAAACAATTAATAACATTTTGTTTCCATAGTCCATGATAGATGTGAACAAGACTTTTGGATTAACTGTGTGCAATTTTTTACATCAACATTTCAGATCAAACTCCATGATCCATCATCAGGATGATAAGCAGAAAGAGAGAGAAGTGAAAATAAGATAGCAGACTTGGGTAGAAATAGGAGAGGGAAGGGGAAGAGGGAAGGCACATAATCCCAAAAATGGGGGAGAAAAGGTCAGGTAAAAGGGAGAGGAGAGGAGAGGAAAAGTCAAAGATGAAAAACCATTGCAAACATGGGAAAAGAAAAAAGAAAGAGAATGAAAGCTAGGAATACTATAAAACAACCATAAAATAAAGACCCAAGAAAAAGTGGGGAATCCACCAAAATAAATTAAAAACCACTAATAAAAGCAGAAAAACAAGAATGAGGGCAAGTAAAAATAGGGAAACAAATAGGATAAACTAAATAAGGAAAAATAAAATAAGAAAAAACCAATAAAAAGAGAAACGGTAAAGACCAAATACATAATAAAGACAAAGAAGCAAAAGAAAGGAAACTTAAAGCAAAGACCAAAAAATAAAGAACAAATATAAAGAGACAACAAATGAAAACAAAGGAGTACAAGAAAAAACATCGCAAGGAAACTCAAAGAAAATTTGATGAAAGGAACCAAATGATAAAGAACACATACATTGAAACACAAAATAAAGACAAAAAGGCACAAGAAAAATACGAAGCATAACATAAAAGGGGAAATAAGATCTTAAAACAAAAAACCAAGGAATAAAAAAATCAACCCCAAAGAGAAGAGACCAAATAATTAGGTAAAAGCAAGGAATTAAAACAAAAATTAACCAAAATTGAAAAGAAGCAAGAGGGAAAAGAATGAAAAGTGAAACAAGGAAACAAAGAAATAAAATGAGGGTAGAGAAAAGAGAAACCAAAAAGCATCAATGAAATTAGGAGTGAAGGGAAGGTAACAAAATGCTAAAGGAGTTAAACAACATAACGATTAAAAAGAAGACCAACTGTAAGAACAAATAAAGATTAAAATTCAATTTAAATTAAAAAAGTCAATGACAATAATAAAGACTCAAGAAAAGGAACAAACACATTTGAAGAAGAACCGAGGAAACCAAAGCAATAACACTTAAAAACACCTAGAGAAAAAAGGATTGAAAAAAGATGAGAAAAAAGAATGGGAGAGGAAAGCATGCGAATGAAGAAGAAGAGCAAAGGGAGAAAAGGGGAAAAGAAGGGAGAGGAAGGAGAAAGCGAAAGGGGACACGAACGGAGAATGGGATCTCAAGGAAAACCAAAGAAGAACCCAAGGGGGAAGAGATAGGGAGGAGGAGAGAACCTAGGGGTTATTTAGGAGTGGTTTCCATGAGAAACTTAAAGACCAACCCCCATCACGATTAAGGTTGTAGGGATGATTATGGATTTCAATGGCCTTTTTAAGTTTCCTCTTAAAGAAATTGTCTTCTTTGAACAAAATAGAGGTATTTTCTAAGGCAATGTGATGTTTTGTTTTAGAGGAGTGTTCAGCGAGAGCAGATTTTGAGATCCGGTCATGCCTTATGTCGACACAATGCTCCTTGATTCTTGTGTTGATGGAACGACCCGTTTCCCCTATATAAGGTACGCCACAAGAACATAACACTTTATAGACACTGGATTTGAGGAATTGATCTTGGGGGTCTTTGGGAGAGGGGATGCGACTTTTTACTGTGAAGAAAGGTTTGAAAGTGCAATGGATACCCTTTTTAAGGAGGATCTTGGCAATTTTGTTGGATATACCTTCTACATAGGGGAGGGTCACATAGGGGAGGGTGGCCAGAGGGAGGGAAGGAGAGCAAGAGGTACTAGGCTTGAGGGTGAATCTAGCTTTTGCTAGTTTGAAAGCTCGATTGAAGCAAAACAATACACTAATCTCCTAGAAAAAGACAAACAAACATATTTTTACTTAGCAGATAGGAAAGGGAATCACCCACTCAAATCCTCAAACACCGTACCAAAAGGATGAACATGCAAATTGGTCGTAATTAACTTTTATAAATAAAAGAACATAATTGTTAGTTAGACACCGTATACAATGTAAAACCATGATAATTATGGCCAAACTAATGAATGATTAGAGCAATTCAACATTAGTAGCTCAAGCCCATCTTCGCAAATCTGATTTGCCTTGGCATGTGAGAGATTTTGAGCATTCTTCCTCGCTCACTTCTCACTCTCCAATGGAGATGGGTACTTTTGAGGAAGATCATCTTTTGGGAAACTAAAATTACTTTAAAATAGATTTTAAATTTTGAATATTTTTAATTATTTATTAATTTAGTTTTGGTTGGTTATAAAGCCACTAGCTGCTTTGGGCTGACAAGTAATAAATTTGTTGATAAGTAGGAGGTATTTTTCCACAGCGAGTCAAATTATGATATTGCTATCAAGATTCAACCGTGTAGTTTCGAGTCAAACTCATTGACCCATGTTTCATGAGTAGTGGTTCAACAAGAACCCATCTCTCAAGAACCGTGGACCATTCGATATCATGAGAGATGGGTTCTTGTTGAACCACTACTCATGAAACATGGGTCAATGAGTTTGACTCGAAACTACACGGTTGAATCCTGATAGCAATATCATAATAAATTTGTTTTTAGCCCTTCCCAATCTCCAATAACCCGTGAAAGCGTAAGGAAGAGAAGAGCTAGACGAGGCCCAAAGGACTCCACACATTATTTATATACCGAACTATTAAATTAGTTTATTAATGTTTTTACCCACAAGAATCGCTGAATCTGTCGGCTAAGTCAGTCTGTTGTCTTACATTCTATCCGTTGAGTTCAAACTTCCAACGCCGCCGCCGCAGATTGCCACGTGGTGTCTTGCCAACCCTTCAGGTATTCCATGGCCAGATGATGCGGTTTGTTCGACACGTCATTAATTTGATGATAAGGATTTTTACGGGCTTGTCTGAAATTAATAGAATTTGGCCAACATGAAATGAATAGAGATGGCAAAGCTTGTGTGGACAAGATACAATTTGTAACGTTGATTTGACCTACAAAAGAATTAGGTAGATGGATGGAACAAGTCTTTCTCATTCTTTTATTTTGAATTTTATTTGAGCCTTTGAAAATGATTTTATATTTTTTAATCATTTTTAGTGGATTAGAAATATTCAAGAGACATTTTGTATAGGTAGTACAAGTTTGAGTATATATATAAAAATTAAAATATAATCGATATATATTTAAAAAATAACTAAAATTATATGTCTTTATTTACAGTTGACATTTATTTTTTAAATATAGAGAGGTTAAAATTTTAAAATATATATTAATGTGAAACTCTTAACCTGTTTTCGTTGTGTGGTCTAAATAGTTACACGAGATAGCTTATTAGGACTTAAAAAGAGTTTAAATGTTTTCAAAGGGAAAAACGCTTAAAAATAAGGTGTCTTTTGTTTAAAAGAGTCTTAGCTTGCTAACATTTTAAGATGTCTTGAATTTGTCAATTCCATGTGCATTTAGTTTAAAGGGAATTGTGTTTTGAAAGGAGTTTGAGTCATGGTAAGACTAGGTTGATCTATTAGGGTTTCATATTTTAAGGTCTCTTTTTCAACAATTAATTTTTCCTCGTAGTTTTTGTAGGCTACTATGATGTCCATGATACTTAATGAGCATCATGGAGGGCTACACGACTGAGGAAATCATTGGAGTCTTGAAGGCCATGTTTTCCAACCTATGCAAAAGCATGCACATGGAGAAAAGAGAAAGAGAAAGACATTTGAGGTTCTTGTGATAGTCACCATGGATTTTCTTCAAAGTTTTGGGTAAGCCCAATGAGATGTATGTTTTTCCTTTTGTACTTGTTGATCCTTAATGTCAGATATCAAGTATGGAGCCTTTTAGGCTCACATGGACTTTTTTGAGGTGTGAATGAACTTATGCTATAATTGTTTCATAGTGGAGTTTAGAGGGAGATGACATATTTAACAAGAAATGAATGAAACTATCATAAATCCTATCCAAGAAAGATGGAGCACTGAAGGACATAAGTTATTAATTTATTTGCATGAGGCCAATGTCATATGAGAATAGTATGTAACTATGTGAAGTAGAAGATAGTCATGTTATGAAATGATGAGATTCTAAACCTTAGAGGCTATTGAATGCATGAATAATAAAATGGTAGATCATGAATTTCATGAATGGAGTTATCATGCTCTAATACATTCTAGAGGCACAATCTCAAGTTACAAACAAATCATCATAGAGTAGACTATGAATAAGTCATGAGCATTTGCAATGAACAGGATTTCAAGATGGTAGAGGAAATTGATTTAGCAGTTGATCTTTGTAGTACAATTAGTGCCTTGAAATCTCCATAAAAGGGCAAGGATGATGGTCCTTTTAAGAACTTATGCATCACTACTAAATTCATCATTTTTAAAGAGCCTATCAAAAGAATCATCCTTCTTTATGTGACCTTTCTTGCCATAATTCCAAAATTTTATTTTAGACTTAGCTAGCTCGATTTAGAACTATCCTTACTTTTAGATCTCTTACTTTCATCATTCTTCTCACCTTTCTTTTCATTCACCTCTAACAACTAGGGCATTAGAAGAATTACCATCCATGGAATTTCTCCTAATTTCCTCATTTAATAAAATTTTGATGACATTTTCTAGGTTTAGTTATAAAACATTAACAATAATATACATAATTAGGTTTTCCCATGGATCTAGTAAAGACCAAAGTAATACAATGCTCTTGACCTCTTTGTCCATATTTCCTATTGATGCAAGTTGACTTAAAATCATATTATAGATATTCAAGTGATCAATGACTGAGTAACCACCCCTTATATTTATTGAATATAACTTCTTTTTCAAAAAAAATTTGTTAACTAGACTCTTAGATTGAAATAACACACTTAACTTTTATCATAATAATATAAATATAATTCTCTGACACATTCGTTAACATAGAATCTAATAGGCATAATTGCATAGTACTAATTTCTCTCTTATCTAATTACACCCAATCTTAACTAAATATACTTGAGGGTTTGGTTACAAAAGATACCGCAATCCATGAATCTCTTTCCATTAGAAGATACTCCATCTAAAAGTTCCACAGTTTTAAGTTTTTATCATTGAATCTATCAATTTCATACTTCAACATGCTATCCATAAATTTAATACTAATATGCTTTCTTATAAATCATTTTAAAGTATTCTTTTTTATCTAGTTACACACAAGAATACAAACCAAATGTTGTAGGGTTTATATCACAATACACACTAGGTTTTGGAATCCCAACAAAGTAGACACCACCCAAACAACCTCACTGTAAAACCAAATGGGGATTTTTATCCTATTAAAAAACTTGACAGATTAATAAATTAAAACTTAAAAGTTGTGTATTTATAAAACAATCAACAACATTTGTAAAGTCTATTTAACATGTACACAATTAAATGAAATAGTATGCATTCACAAGATTATAAAAGACACAAAGATTTATGTGGGAAATCATTTCAAGAGAAAACCCAACACCAAAATGCATTCATAATTATATTATTTATAATCAAGAAAAATTCAATATTTCAAATAATTACACCCCAAAAACGTTCAGTCTATCATGTATACTATCTAGCCTTCTAACCTTGGTTTATTCATACAAAGTAGTACACACATGTACATTCACATCGAAATATCAATCATCTAACTGTCCACTCAACATGTGGAATACTAAGAGACATACAAATATTTAATTCGAGCATGATATGATGTTAGCATGCCACACATATCACCAAGTATGAAGTTTCAACATGGATAATTGAAAGGAATTAGAGTTGTAAAATATGTTTCATACATTGATTTATGAGAGGGGATAAGTGCAAAAATTAAACTAATCACATAATTACTTATAAATAAACATAAAAGAAATATATCGTAGCATAATCAATTACATGGGGAAAACCCTATTGAGAGACAAATATCACTCCAAAGTAATTCAATGTATTATTCAGTAATTGAAGGCTATAATACACATGCAGAGACTAAATATTTACAAGAGTGTCGCCAACTAGAGATTTAGATTAGTTCTAACAACATAACAATACCTACGAGACTTATTATCAAAATCTCCATCTTAACCTGACCAATAAATAATATAATTAATGCATGAAACATCAAATGGTAATTATAAAACCATGAGATAAAACCATCCTAAGTTCTAACATGTAGTGCTCAAATCCCTAGTTAGAAAACCAACACCTCAAACCCAAGATGGGTCCAAAAACTAAAAATAACATATTCCTTTCACCTACCATAAGTGTGTTGTAATCCACTCTCACCAATTTATGGATTCTATTTTTGTGTCATTATCTCCATCCAAAGGTGCCTTATGACATGTCATAACTTGTTCAACAAGTTTAAATCCCTCTTGCAACTCTTTTTTGTTTCCTAGATATTTTTTATTTTCAATGTAGGAGGCCCAACTTTTAGAGGCCATAACTTTTGATCCAAGAGGCCATTAGGGCCCATTTTTTTTAAAATGTAGAGATCGAATAGATCTATACACTAGGAATCCTTGGAAGTGATGTCAAATAACACAATTTTTCTTATTTTGGCCAAAAATGAACACTCTAGTCCATAAATTTTTTCTATTAAAGAATCACTTGAAAATCATATTATGTATAATCTTAAAACTAGGAGCAAGTTTGAGACTCCTTTCCTAAATATACTCACCTCACAAATGTAGTCACTACCACACACTATGAATGAATAATTATATTTTTAACACTCTCAATATACATATATGTTCCCAATATAGCCTTAACTACTAGATCCTTGCTTGTGATAGCTCACACTAACATAATAATATTTTTGACTACTTTTAGTATCTAGTTCCATCTTCTAGAGCATCATCCCACTATTAGATTATGCCACATGAACTCTTGACCCTACTGTAGTACCCCTCCATTTTGCTTATGTTTTTTGTTAGCATACTTTCACTTTGATACACTTTGGTACTTTGTTTTGGATATTTTGATCGCTGACTTTAGAGCGATAGTGGATTTATTTTGCGATATGATGATACATTGTATGGTGATAATTATTTCTGACATGCTTTATGTTAGCATAGATGTTTACTTCTAATGTTATTGCTATCTATATGCTTATGGTAGATTAACTGTTATTTAGTTTGTCAGTTTGATGTGATGTGTATTGGTGTGGAGAACGGAGTTGCATCACTCACTCGCGAGTGCCCTGTGATTTCCGTGATTTTCTCCGCACGGTGTGTTTGAAACATGGATTATATATATATATATATGCATGTTATTCGTGTGATTGCAGGATTGCAGGTACATGACACCGACTCCACCTGGTTTCTCTGGTCTGATGTCAAGACTCAACGGAAAAGTTGATTGGGAGGTAGTAACAAGGTTTTTCCTAGTCTAGTCTCAAACCCAATCATAGTATGCCATCAGTTTAGGTTTGGTGTTTCTGGATGTTTTGTATGTGTCAGTTTGGATTATTTATTATGAAAGGCAAATTTTGTTAATTTAATGATAGATTAATGTTCTTTTAATTTTAATGTTTATTTAATTAATTTTAAATGTTGTAAATAAAAGTTTTATTGTTTATTTAATTAATTAAATTAGTTTATTTGGTTAAGAAATTTAATCATTGAGATTAAAATTATTTAATTAAATTAAAGTTACTTTAATTGTGAGAATAGATTAAATTTAAATTAATTGCTTTGTTGGGAATGAAATTTTAAATATTAAAAAATAAATAAATAAAAAGGAAATTGAATTTTGAATTTTGAATTCTTTAATTCTTTAATATGCATGAATTCTTGATAAGGAAGAAAGAAAGATTTGTCGTGAGGTTGTTAGAAGATATTTTGTTCTTGACATGTGTGTTGGTGGAATTAATTGCTTTGGTTGTTGAGGATTCTCTCAGAAGATTTTAGGGGATTTGAGGAAAACAAAAAATTACTTCACGGGAAATGAAAAATACAGAGAATTGTTGAAAGGATTTTTGCTAAATTCTTTTGGGTTTTTACTTTAAAATTCTTGGAAGAAATATTGAGATTGCTTCTAGTTTTGTACTTGTTTTCTCCTGGATATTGGTGTTTTGGAGGGGCTTTGAAGATTGCACACGTTAGGAAAACAAAGCTTTTCTTCTACACACAAGTTTGTGAAGTTATAGGGATATAGGTATTTTCCTATGTATTTAAATTTGTTTACTTTGGAAAGGATTGTCTGTGTAAATAAATTTTTAAATTACCTATAGAAGAAATTTTATTTTGTCAAAACCCTTGTTCTTCTCGGTAAATTGTTTACTGGTAATTTTTCTGTAAAGATTTGTTGATTTCTGTGTAAAATGCAAGAAAACAAGGATATATAGTGAAATTAGGGAAAACAACAGAAGAGATTCAAAGGAAAACAAAAGTATGCTCTGTAGATTTGTTACTTATCTGTAGATAAGATTGAGGAAAAATATACCTCTGTTATTGTCTCTGTAGAAAATAATTTGAGTAAATAAATTGTGAAGGAAATCATTTATTTGGAAAAGAAATTGAAACCTCTGTGATTAAATTAGAACTTGTTGGGGAAAAATCTTGTGTGTACTGTTAAATTTCTCAATTTCCCATTGAAGAACCCTGTTGAAAATCTATTGCCTGATTTAAATATTTTGTCATTTATTTAATTGAGAATATATATAGATATATATATATATACACATTTATATATAAATAGGATTGTGTAATTTTTGTGGAGAAACGTCGTACAGGAGAAATTGGTAAATTAAAATAAACAATGAAAATTCGACGAACGAAATTCAGAAGAAATCGCCGTTTGTTTTTAATTTATTTTAATTTTGTGTGAAAATATAACTAAAATTTTGGATCCGCCGTGTTGGGGGGGCTACCCCATGGCTGACCCTGCAGGGGAGTCGGCAGTGAAGGCAGAGCCCAGCACTACCCTCACAGGCAGCGCTTGGCTCAGCCACCCACGACTGAGCCCTGTGGGGAGGGCTACGGAGGCAGCCCTACCCACAGCCGTGGCCTACGGACTATTAGGGCTTTAAAAGCCTTAACCCTTCTTTTTTTAAAAAAAGTTATGCGTTTTATTTTATATATTTTATTTTTAAATATTAAGAATTAATATTTATATAATTCATAATTATTATATATATGTTATATATAATATATATTAATAATATAATATATATTATATATAAAATATATATATGATATTTATAATTATATATTTATTAAATGTTAAGAAAATTTGAAAGTGTATTTATGTTATTAATGGGGTGTTAAAAAAAAAGTTTATTAAATATTTAGATATAAATATTTAAATAATTAATTTACTATGACAAGGATATTTTGTGCTTAAATTAAATTGATTTCTTGAGCTTATATTGATTTCATTATAATATATGGTTATGAAATTGGGAAAATTATAGATTTGATTTTCGTATTGAATGGAAGATGAATTAAATCCTAGATGATTAATTTTGTTCTTCATATTTTTTGATTGACTAGATTTAGTAAATCCTAATGTAGATTCCTATTGTTTTGATTTGCTTTAAATTGTGTTCCTTTTATTGGGCAAATTTGGAATGTATAAGAAGTACAAGTCTTCCAGAATAGTTTGTCTTTAATGTGGGAATTGTAATTGTTTAAATACAATCCTTGTGTTGACTAAGGTAGTGTACATGGTTTTGCATGGTGTGTAGACACCTGGTTTTATGAACATAGACTTGATGTCCGATATGATATGTTTGGTATTATATGTTGATTTTTGTGCACCTTGCCTACCTTAGTTAGTGAACTTAGATTCCTTGTGTTATTTGTAGGGGAGTGGCTCTTTGTGAGGGCCGACACACAAAGTGGTGTCTGGGTAACTCATATAGAGTTAGTAAATAAGAGAAAACTAAATCAACACATTGGGTATTCTAAAATATTTAACTGGATTAATTATGCCTCACTCATGGACTTAAGAGCTAGTTCAGTCTTGAGAATGAGTTGAGAAGGCCTGTAATGGCAAAGTCAATATCTTGTTATTTTAAAAGATATTCAATTCCGCAACAGTTTCCATGAGGGGCTGGGTTTCGTAAGAGGTTGCCAGGGTAACCCAAGTTGGGGGCCGGAGCCTAGGAAGAAACACCAGGGTAACCTATGCAACATTGTGATGACACTCCACCTAAAATAACAGTGTCTTTGTGAACTTAGTATATTTGATTATCCTAATTCTGGAAGTAATGTAACCAATAAGTTAAGTTTGAACTTGTGTAGTTTGTCTATGGATTTACTCGTGTCTAGGGTTTATAGGTTATGTTTAGGGAACCTTTTTACTATCTCCTAGCATGGGGGGTGGGCCTACGGGTACCACATGGTTGGGTGGAACATGCACCTTACTCTGTTGGGTCCCCAGTTCTTGAACATGGTAATGCATGCTTCATGGATGGAGAGCTCGTATGTGGATATATGTGTACTTCCTTATTTGTAACAGTGGAAACTGTATTTGTGTAACACTCCTCAATTGTTATGAGGTGAACATCTGTAATATGTAATTGTAAACATTTATTTTATTTACCTCATTATGGAAAATGAGTATTGTAATGTTATTTCAAATGCAATGTATGAAAGAATCTTTTATGTATTTTATGCTTTCAATGATGTGATTTAAATGTTAAATTCAATGTATACTTTTAAGTTTATGTAAATTAATATATATGCAATGCTAAATACTAAAGTCATCTATGGTAATTTCATGTAGTGTGTTGTCACTTTACTTAGGTAATGTTTGTAATAAGTTAAGTAAATGATTACACTTTTAAAAAAAAAATTATTACACTTACGTAGACAATGCATTATTCTTTAGGTAACAAGATAGGGCATTACATCTACAATAAGTGCTCCTAAATCATTGCTCATGCTTCCAATAAATACCATTTCCATACAACTGTGAGTTCTTCTTTCAAAGGAGTTTCACTTGTTCTCATAACACCATCACATGTAAACAAACCCACCATAACTTACAACCATAATATCATCACATGTAATTCAACATGTATGTTGTAATGCAAAGCCTAAAAACTCACTACAATGTACTATGCAAAAAAATCTTTCTACAGTGACTCTTTATAGGGGAATATCACCCAAGTCCCAACATGAGCAACCAAAAAAAACCTAATTTAGTTTACCAAACATGGGCATTAAATAAAATCTGGCTAAATTTAACTAAACTCTTACTATTTTCTCCAGTTGTATTTATAAATTTAATTAAACCACAAAAAATTAACCAAGCCAAAAATAATTACAAAGTGTATTAAATATGTATTCATTTAATACAAACAAAATAAATTTAACAATCCCCTTTTAAACATTACTATTAAATCTTGTCATTTACTTTAAATATCTTTATGTTTTTTGTATTCTTTTAATTTATCTAAATTATTTACCTAAAAAGGGAATACCTTTATCATTATAGGAGCACCATTCTCATTGTACTTAGATAGTTGTATGTCCTTACATGAAAGCACTAATACCTTTTCTTCCTCCAACAATATTGTCATCTATATTTCCATAATAATGTTTGGTAGAAGCAACTCTATTGTTGGCAATAAAGTAGGGCAGGCCTCATGGCATAATAAGGTCACCACAAGTGAAGGAAAATCACAAAACTAATAAATAGGAGAAGTAATACATGAAACCATCATATAGTAATAAAAAAATCATTTGTTAAAACCACCCTAAAATATGGTGCCCAAATGACTAGTGAGAAAAATAACACACAAATTCCAACATGAGTTTATAGACTAAAAATAACATATTCCTTCTACCTTCCATAAGCTCATCATAATCCACTCACCAATAGGGATGTTTCATTTTGGATATATTATATCCATTGAAATATGTCTTATGACATGTCATAACATATATCATAAGTTGGTCAACAATTGTAACTCCCTCTTACAACCTTTTTGTGTCCTAGATATTTTTTCATTTCCAATGCGAGAGGTCTAACTTTTAGAGGCTATAACTTTTTACCTAAAAGGTCGTTAGGGCCCATTTAGAAAAAATTATAGAGTGTAAAGATATCTAGACACCATGCATCCTTGGAAAAGATTTTGAACAACCTAATATATTTCTCTATAGCTCATAAATTAAAATTTTATATTCTACAACTTGTAAATCACATTGTTTGCAATCTTAAAAATAAGAGAAAAGTTGATACACATTTTTTAACCATAATCATCTCACATATGTAGTTGCTATCATATACTATGAATCAATAGTCATATGCTTAACATTGTTGATATACATACATGTTGCTAGTATAGCCACCACTACCAACTCCTTGTTTGTGGTAGCCTACATAAATATAAAATTAATTTTGATTTCAAGTGTGGTATTTATTTTTATCTTCCAAAACATGACCCCACTCTCAAATTATGGCACATGAACTCTATTTTTGTTACAAGTGCTCTTGCATCACTTTTCATGCTTCCAACAAACATTGTTTCCATATGTAATTGTGAGTTCTTTCAAATGACTTGTAGTTGTCACAACACTACCACATGTAATCAAACCATGTATGTTGCACTACAACTCAATGCCATAATATCACCACATGTAATTGTTGCACCACAACTTAATGCTATAATATCACCACATGTAATTCAACATACATTTTGTACCACAAAATGTAAAACTCATTTCAACTTACCACAATGCACTCTATAAAAAAATCCTCCTAACACCCACGTTCGAACATGACCAACTTGAAAAAACAAATGACACTATGAAACATATACATTGAATAAAATCCAACTAAATATAACTATTCTCTGAATTTTTTTCTCCAAGTGTGTTTCTTAGTTTAACTAAACCAATTAAAATTAACCAAGCCAAAAACACACAATGAATCAAACACATTCATTCAATACAATCAAAATAAATTTTAAAAATCTATCAAAAAGTTACTCATAAATCTTACCATCTAATTTAAACAATTTTATATATACTATATTTCTTTAATTTATCTAGATTATTTACCTAAAAAAAGAATACCTTTGTGATTGTAATGACACTACTACCATTGTACTTGTATAGTCACATGTCCTTACATGAAAGCACTAATATCTTTGTTGCCTCCAACAATGTTGCCATCTATATTATCCTAATAATGTCTAGTAAAGGCAACTCTATTGTTACAATAAAGTGGGGTCTCTTGGCACAATAAGGCAACCACAATGTGAAGGAGCTACATATGTTCATATGAAGCTTTGATGCTTCTCATATTTCTTTATGATGGAGCACTTCAAATCTTCAATGAGATTGATTTGATTGAAGATGATATTTTTTGAATTGACTACTTCAAAATTTAATCTTCGTGCTAACAATTAAATTTATAATAAAATTAAATGGAACACAATCCTTTGTTAATATCTCAACTAAGTCAATAGTTATTGCAACCTAATTAAAAAATATTAAAAAACTATTACCTAAGAAGTCTATTTTGGGACTCTCCCTCAAAAATCATCACATGTTATATTTACTTCAAAAAACTACTTGGGGGTTGAGAGATTGGAGATTCTCTCTGGACCATTGGCCATTAGATGTTCCCTCCAAATTGTAAATGTTGTTTTAATAGTCACAACATTGGCTAGGTTGGAAATGGGTCCACCTGTTTCATTATTTTATTTACTTTACATGCCTCGAGTTGTCCTTTTCATTCCCCTCAATCACCACCTTTCATTTCTATTATCACAACAAAATTGTCTGTCAATTTCATGATTAATCTCCGCTTAAGGACTTGTAAAACATAATCAGAGAGTATTTTCTCAAGTATTAAATGCTCGTAAGATAGAAATTTCGGTCTTAGCTTCTAAGGTTACATTATTTTTAGTCTCTAAATGTTAAAAGTTATTCATTCATTCATATGTATATATTACAAATCTTATTTATTTAAAGATTGTCATCATTTTGTCAACACAATTTACTACAAGTAATAGAGACTTTGTGTATATTGTGTTGTATACTTAGTGAGTATATAGTATTGCAAAAATGTATTCCACACAATTTGGTAAGGTTATTTTTAAATACAATTCAGTTCAATAGTCAAATGTTAGTTTTGGCCAACAAAAATAGGATAAATATTTACCACTTTTTTATATGAATAAGGAATAAAATTACTATTAGTCATTTGACAATTGAATTAGATGAACCATGACCATGACCATCATAGATGTTATATTCCA